>JACEEZ010001915.1:0-23509 GCA_016584305.1 Chionoecetes opilio
GGCGGCGAATAACCCTCATGAAATGCTCTAGCAAACACGTGCCGTGTTAACATAATTTTAAGCAAACATACAGAGTCATAAAAAGTTTTTAGAGTCCAACAAGAAACACGAAAGACATAATTTCTTACACATTAAGGAGTTCTTGCTGAGTCGCGGTCATCATCATCAAAAGCAGACGTGGCTTCGACAGCCTTTGACACCCTGTAAGGACGAGAACAACTCCGGTGTATTGCCCAATTACTCCAGGTATTGACAAGGCGGGCATCTCGCGCAGCCCTCCGGAGAGCTTACCGATACCGCCGAGACCCATAAACCACGGGAGGGAAGGAAGGCAATGGGGAGGCTGGAGATGCTGGTCGGAAGAAAGGTGGATTATATACCATGCACAGGAAAATGTTTACCTAGCTGCTGCTACTTAATCTTTAGGAACCACTATGTTTATGTTAACAAGGGAATGAAAACAGATACTCGGACACAAGGCAAGAAACGCGTAAAGGTAAATAGGCGACAAGGAACAGGTAAGAGATAAGGGGAAAAAAGGCAACATAAAACAGAAATATGCACGCCAATGAAGCGACGAGAGAGAGACAGACGCCGCAGGGATGAAATAGCTAAATAAATATAAGAACTTGAATAGTGCATGAAGACCTTGTTTCCCCTGATGGTAGCAAGGCCGCCAACACTCGCCCATCATCGTTGCCTTTAATACGTGACCCAACACGTTCCCAAACAGCCGCCAGAGGTCGTCGAGGCCGCGGCTGTTCCTCTAAACAGACAACAGCTATTGAGGAGGCGAGAACCTAATTGTTCCAAACCCACAGCAACAACACCCCCCATGGTATTGCAGCTCATTGCCTGTTTGAGTGTTTGTGTGTGTGTGTGTGTGTGTGTGTGTGTGTGTGTGTGTGTGTGTGTGTGTGTGTGTGTGTGTGTGTGTGTGTGTGTGTGTGTGTGTGTGTGTGTGTGTGTGTGTGTGTGTGTGTGTGTGTGTGTGTGTGTGTGTGTGTGTGTGTTATTCACCCATGGTCTTGTCCACACGAGTCAGACTCCCGATCGCCAGTTTAACCTCACGGTGGGAGCTCATTATTACCTATCCTTGGGTAATGCTGGGACCGAACACACCGAACACCACCATCCCCTTGCTCAAGGGGGACAGTAACCGCCTTAATTTCTCTTTGGAAAAATTCCCGGGAATGAGCGGGGTTGGGGATCAAACGCCGGACCACAGAATGGTGCAGGATGCCATAACCACATGAGCCGTTTAGACGGTGTGTGTGTGTGTGTGTGTGTGTGTGTGTGTGTGTGTGTGTGTGTGTGTGTGTGTGTGTGGTGTGTGTGTGTGTGTGTGTGTGTGTGTGTGTGTGTGTGTGTGTGTGTGTGTGTGTGTGTGTGTGTATTCATCTAGTTGTATGCATCTAGTTGTATTTTACAGGGCCAGAGCAACGCTCGTATGGCCCCGTCTCCATATCAACATTTTTATCATTCATCCTTAGTGCTTAGTTTTGGCCGAAGCCAGCACCCCGGAGAGCAGGTCACAAACCCCGGCTAACACCCGGAACCCATTCACTGCTGGGTGGACAGGGGCTCGGGTTTTAAGAAAATAGCCCATCTGTTTCCGCTCCGCCCGGGGATCGAACCCAGGACTTCTCGGTTGTGAACCGAGCGTGCTTCCCCTACACTACGGAATACCCCTATGTGTATGTGTGTGTGTGTGTGTGTGTGTGTACACTGTATAGAACGTAAGAATATATATAAATGCTTCAATGAATTTCCATTACGAATAACAATATAACAATGCAGAGAGAAAGAAAGAGAAAGGGGAAAGAGAAAGGGGAAAGAGAAAAAGGGGAGAGAGAGAGAGAGAGGAGGAGAGAGGAGAGAGAGAGGAGAGAGAGAGAGAGAGAGAGGGGGGGAGGGGGGGGAGGATAAATACAAGGCCTGGGTGCGCCTAAAGCACCGCCCCACACAGAGGAAAACAAGGCCCTGCACCGCGCCACCTGTAAGGCCATGACCAGGACAGCTTCATGGGTCAGGAACAGGTGGGAAAAGACGTCAGGGAACTAGCCTCCAATCATGTTGACCCAAGCAATGGTGGTCCTTGGTGAAGGAGAGACAAGGCACCGTCACCCAGGAGAAAATCCCGCCCCTTCATCACACCAGCAGGAGACTGGGTGTTAAAAAACCAGGAGAAGGCAACCTCCTGGCGACGCACTTAAAGCAGGAAGATGACGACACAGGACCTGAGAGGCAGCACCTCTTTCCCACCCGTATGTGTCACCGGGGCCTGGACAGCCAGTGGTCACGAAGGACATCGTGGCCGCCTCCTGCGTACCGTCAACACTGAAAAGGGCCCGGGGCCTGATGGTGTGAGTCCCTTCCTGCTCAAGCACTGTGCAGATGAGCTGATAAGGCCCTAAAGACATCTTTCAGCAGTGCCTCCAAACGGGAGCCTGGCCAAGCCTGTGGAAGGAGGCTCGTGTCACGCCCGTACACAAGAAAAGGGAGAGGACTGATCCAGCCAACTTATCGCCCAATCTCGCCCCTGTCAGTTGTCAGAAAGGGATCTTAGAAAGGATTATGCAGAGAAAACTGACCCCCACCTAGAGGAGACCACCTGATGTCCCCTAGACAGTACGGGTTTAGGAAGGGACGCTCCGCCTCGGACCTGCTTCTCCTGCTCTCCAAATCATGGCAGAACTCCCTGGACTCGGGCCGCCCATCGCTGGTGATTGCCCTAGACATCGCCGGGGCCCTTTTGACTGTGTGGCACAAGGGCCTCCTGAAAAGCTTAAAACAGCTCGGCATCACGGGACACCTGCTGGCGTTGTTCTCGAGCTACCTGCACAGCCGGAGTCTGAGGGTGGTGGTGAATGGGAGCACGTCAAGCCACGTACCCGGTGGAGGCTTCCGTTCCACAGGGATCGGTCCTGGGCCCCATCCTGTGGAACATTTACTTCAATGACCTCCTCCAAAGTTCCCGTGGCGTTGCCTATGCTGACGACTGCGCCGTGCCCCACACCTACACCAGAGAGGAGACTGCGAACGTGATAGATGCCACCAAACCGTCAATTGGTGACATCAGGGCCGGGGGGAAGACGGTTTGGCAAGTCAAGTTTGCTGCCGAAAAGACCCAGGCCATGGTTATATCACATTCGAGGAGGACCCAGGCTACTCGGGGGGAAAAGCTGAAGTTTGGGACGATACCCTTGCCATCAAGGACTCCATCAAAATCCTGGGGGTGGAGGTTGACTCCAGGCTCCGCTTTGACCGCCACCTGGGGGACGTGGCACGTCGAGCCTCCCTGAGGGTGACTCTCCTGCGCCGAGTAAGGCCCCTTTGCTCGACGCTGACGGCCTCATGCGTGTATAAGGCCCAAGTGAGGCCCGTCATGGAGTACAGTCCTCTCACCTGGATGAGTAATACCCAGTGCCACCTGTCACTGCTGGACAAAGTGCAGAGGCGTGCTGAGCGCCTCATACACCCAACCGACGACCAATATCACAGGGAAGGGTCGCCCACGGAAACAGTGGCAGCAGCAGCAGCGACGACAACAACAACAACATCAGCTGCAGCTCCAACACCAGCAACAACAAAAACAACGAACAGCAGGAGCAGTGCGGATGATCCCGCTCTCAGCTTGAAGCCTGGGGCACGGAGGAGAGTCGGGTCCTCACAGGTTGCACAAGGCCCAGGTGCAACATCTTCCCACTGCAGAACTTCGGTCCCGTGAGGAGGTCAGAGCGCGCTACGAGGACGGTGTCAGGTGATCTCCCTCGAGGCCCGAGGACCAACCGTGATGGGCCAGCGAGCTTATTGGGCCACGGCGACACTGGGGAAAACCCCTTCACGGTGAGGGGATGTCGTGGCCATGAACACCAGGGTGAAAGGTGGGGCCCCAAAAGATGGTGCCGCTAACCAACCTTAGTGCCGTAAGACGTACACAGTGGTGTCAATAGGTCTAGGACACCAACATGTGACACACTTTGGGACCATGAACATTTACGTGTAAAGAGCGCCTGAAAAGTGCCTGGACGGACAGTGACCTCGCCCTGTAACATTATATATTCAGTTATCCTATAAGGCATTAGCTTCAGGATAGAGTCCCCGGGAAGGGGACATCTTAGCTTCTGCCCCCCATTGCCTTCAACAACCTTCTTTGCTATTTGTACCCCCAATAACCCATGTCAGTTTGTTTAATAAAAAAAACAAATAAAAAAAGAAGAGAGGAGATGACGGAAAGAGAGGGGAGAGGAAGATGGAGGAGAGAGAGAGAGGAGAAAGAGAGATGAGAGAAGCGAGAAGAGGATCGGACAGAGGGAGAAGACGGAGAGAGAGGAAAGAGAGGAGAAGGAAGAAGAGAAGAGAGAAAGAGAGAGAGACGAAAAGAGAGGAGAGAGAGAGAAGAGGGAGAGAGAGAGAGAGGAGAGGGGAGAGAAGAGGAGAGAGAGAGAGGAGAGAGAGAGAGAGAAGAGAAGAAAAGAGAAGAAAAGAGAAAGAGAAGAAAAGAGAAAGAAGAGAAAGAGAAAGAAGAGAAAGAGAAGAAAAGAGAAAGAGGAAAGGGAAAGAGAGAGAGAGAGAGAGAGAGAGAGAGAGAGAAAGAGGAAGAAAAAGAGAAGGAGAGAGAGAAGAGAGAGAGAGAAAAGTGAAGAGAGAGAGAGGGAGGAGAGGGGAGGAGGGGAAAAGAAGGGGGAGAGAGAAGAGAGAGGGGAGAGACTAAACCACCATCAGCACCACTGTGGTACGCGACGAGGTACCCCCGAGTCAACTGGCTTTGGCTCGTGGAGATTGGGACAGCCTAAAAGAAGATTGGACCCCCATTGTGGGACGGAGCTTCTCCACGGCGACGTTAACACACAAGTGGAGACCTTCACAACCTCCCCCTTTATCCCTCCAGAAAAACCATATACCCAGTAAAAACCTACAAATCCAAACCCTATGGTCAGCCCTGGTTTGGTTTTCAGTGTAGGAGAGCTGCTGACAAAAAAGAGCATGGCCTGGCTGCGGGACAAGTCCCACCCTCCCAACTCAACAAACATCGGCACAAATAAGCCTGCAAGACCAGGTGCCAGGGCCAAAAGCAGGCCATACAACGCTGGAGAGAGAACTTAAAGGCCAAGTACAGCGGCCAGTCAGTGAGCAGTAAGGAGTGGTGGTGTGGAGTGAAGCAGCAGCAAGGCCTCTTGGCTGACAACACCATTCCAACGCTCACCGACCAAACGGGTCAGTGGGCTGTCCGCGACAAGGACAAGGCTGAGCTGTTGGCAGCTCATTTTCTTTTAAGATGTCGGTGCCAGACCTCTCACGCGAGCCCCAAAGATATCATCCCCACCAGGGCCTCTCTGGAGAGTCTCGCAGTTAACAATAAGGAAAATAGAACATCAGCTGCGGCAAATAGATCCCAAGAAGGCGCTAGGGCCCGACAACATCAGCCCTCACCTACTAAAGGGATGTGCTCCCAGCTCGCTCCACCACTCACCATCATCTTCACCAACATCCTTTCCTCGTGCAAGTGGCCCCACGCAATGGAAAGAGGCAAGAGTGGTGGCCATCCACAAAAAAACAGCAAACGGGACCCAAAGAACTCACCGCCCAATTTCCCCTTCTCACCACTGTTGGGAAAATCCTGGAGTCCCTCATCACCGCCAAGATCAAAAACCTTCTTGGACGCCCCCCATCTCCTCAACTCCAAGCATTTGGTTTCAGGCAGGGAAGGGTCAGCGCAGACTGCTCCTCTTCAGTCTGCTTCCTGGAACCACTCGCTGGATAGGAGGAAATGGACACCTTTGTCGGGCTTTGGACATCGCCAGAGCCTTTGACAGGGTGTGGCACCGAGGTCTCGCTGCCAAGCTGAGGAGCCTGGGAGTGCACAGCGCCCCTACTGCAGCTCATCCAGGATACCTCCAAGACATGACCTTACGGGTGGTGATCAACGGCCCACACTTCCAGCCAGCAACCCATTCAAAGCCGCGTCCCGCAGGGCAGCGTACTCGGGTCTCTTATGTGGAATGTCTATTTCAATGACATTCTCCAGCTCATTCCTGAGGCCCAAAGCCTACGCTGATGACTGCACCCTTGCCTTACCCTGCGACAGAACGTGACTGGTAGGGGCACGGTGTGCCGCATCAAAACCTGGCAAATTGGACAACATCGTCACCTGAAAGTAGTCGATGGCAGGTCAGCTGGCCCTGACAAAACCCAGGCTCGGTTATCTCCCGCAGGGAAGACTCACCAACCTGCCTGCACCGGAAAATACGGCTTGAGGGCAGATCACTCCCCCTTTAGAGATCCATCTCTATCCTTGGGGTGGAGTTTGACGCGGGACTGACCTACACCAGTCATGCCAGGAGGGTTGCTAAAAACTCGGCCTGGAGACTCAGCTGTGTCCGGCGCATCTCCCACTTTAGATGCCAAGGGGGTTGAGGTCCTGTACAAGGCTCAGGTACGTCCCCCAATGGAATATTTCCCCCTAGCATGGTTTTTCCTGCCGCCCTCTTACCTGGCCACACTAGACCGCGTCCAGAGAAGAGCCCAGCGACTGGTTAACGATAAAACGTCCCTACCACGCGCCTGAACTCCTTCCAAACCCTCCAGGAGCGCAGGGAGTTGGAGGGGTTTATGGTCATGCACAAGGCACTAAATTTCCACACGCCCCACCTGGCAGCCAAACAAGCTCCCCAGGCCCCCGCCGCCCCTTCTTCCACCCGTGTAGCCTGACACAGGCGGAGCAAGTGACTGTTTCCCTTCTCCAGGACAGAGCACCACCCACTTTCCTTCTACCCCGCTACGGCCGTCTGTGGAACCAGTTAGTTCACCAAACCGACCTCCACCACCACGCCTCGCTACAAGACTTTAAACGGAGGGTGAAACGCTGGTTGATGGCCTAAATTAAATTATTATTAAATATAAAATGTTTTTTTTATTTTTATACTAGCCGCAAAACCGCCCTCCGGGCGGACTTTTTGGCTAGCTCCTGCGGAGGGCTATTGGTGGGCCTTCGGCCACCACCTGTGTTGGGTGGGCCTTTGGCCCACCAAACACGACCTCCAGATAGCCCCTTCTAGCTTTCTTTAAAACATGGAGTAGAATGTTGAAACGCCAACCCAATTACATCACCCCCAACACCTTCACTCACCCATTACCCATCACCCCCCAAAAACCCATTCACTCACCCATTACCAGCACCCCCCATCCATTCACCCACCATTTACCCTCACCACAACACCATCATCACCCATACCATCACCCCCCCCTCTATTTCCCCACACCCACCCCAACCCCACCCATTTTACTCACCCATCACCCCCCCCCATTACCCCACCCATTCACTCACCCATTCCCCCAATTTAAAACCCCCCCCCCCCCCTACACCCAAGGGCCCCTTCCCCCATTTTTCGCAACCCATTTTTTTTTAACATTTATCGCTAAATTGGTTTGGAAAAAAAAAAAAAAAAAAAAAGTGTTCGGATCATCTCTAACGGGGTTTTATGCCGCCCTGGTGCCCTTTGGTCAACCTTTTTCCCAAAAATGGGGTATATGTTGGGATTCCCCCACGGGGGGGAAACCTATAAAACACACAACACCACAGACAACACCCTTTTGCTTTTTTTAAAATTTTTGATAATTACTATAGATACCTAGTTAAAAAACCTAGAGCCTGCTCTAAAAACCCCAAAAATGTCCCCAAACATTTTAAATAAAAAAAAAAAAAAACGAGAGAGAGAGAGAGAGAGAGGAAGAAGAAAAGAGAGAGAAAAAAAAGCGAGAGAGAAAAAGAGGAGAGAGAAAAGAGAAGAGAGAGAGGGAGAAGAGAGAGAGAAAAGGGGAGAAAGAGAGAGAGAGAGAGAGAGAAGAGAGAGAGAGAGAGAGAGGAGAGAGAGAGAAAAGGGGAGAGAGAGAAGAGAGAGAGGGAGAGAAAAGAGAAAAAAAAAATCCTAATAGGGAAAACTGCCCCCGCCGAAAACATTTTATACATCAATCTGCAAAAACCCAAAAGGGACGTTGATGATTAAACACGGGGGGCCCAAATTGACTACCGGGAGTAAATTTTTTACACCCAAATTTCCCTGAATTCTAGCATAACGACGCCATAACGAGAAAATATGTTTTCACTTCATCATCAATACAAATAGTGTTTGAGAGTAAAAAATCGGGGTTTTCCGTTTTTCCCTTTTTTTGTAAGGGGTTTTTTTTAAATTTCGTGCGATTTGTCTTTTCCCCGATGCGAGAACAGGGCAACTGTGATTGTTGCCCCTGCTGACAACACTAGAAAACAAAGGTAAGGGGAATGCAAAAATGTTTATAAATAATTTTAGTAAGGGATGTATGATGAAAAAAAATTTAAAAATGATAACAAAAATTAAATAACAAAAATTATAGCAAAAATGATAATAGAAATTAACAAAAATGTCGTAACAATGGTATAGTGAAATAGTAACAGTAATAATAACTAAACAATAAAGGGTAAAAATAAAAAAAACATCAGCCGCATCCTTCTCTACATATAGCCTTCAAAAAGGTAAAAATCGCGCATTTTCCCTGTTTAAATTTTTGGACCCATTAAGAAAGTATCCTTTTTGACCCCTTTGGCATTTTTTTGTTGTTTAACCGAGGCCCTTTTCCCCGCTTACTTTTTAAAGGGGGGCACGAATTTATGTCGACGGAAGGAAACAAAAAAATTTAGAAAAAAATAATTCCAAACAAATGCTTAAATACATGGGCCAAAATTTTTTTAAAGATTAAGCTAAAAAATGTTAAAGCCCTCTTGTTTCCCTTCTTTAAAGGGGCCCCCCCCCCTAAAAAAAAAAAATTGGGGCAAGTACATAAGGCAGGAAAATGCTTGCCCTCCATCTCGGCTCGTCTCTGTGGGCCGTTTACTGTGTGTGTATAAATTTGGTAAAGGGTTTCCTGTGGGGGGCTCCCGGTTTTTAGATAGAAAAAAAAACCAACGAAACAATTTTTCCCCCCGAAGGTATTCCCGAAGGGGGTCTGAAATAAAGTCACTTTTTGAAAATTTCCGACGGGAAAATAGTTTAAATTTTTTCCAGGCAAAGCGTTCCCGGTGGGTTTTTGGGCCTTTCGCCAAAAACTCCAATGAGACCCCCCTAAAGCAGTGGCAGTCCAGGGGTTTTGTTTTTTACCTTCCCTTTTGCCAAAATACTACACTAAACACACTGCACCACCAACCCTTTTTTTTCTGATTCCCGATGACACCAACCAACATTTTTAAACAAACATTTTAATTTTCGGGGGGCCCAAAAAAAGGGGGGACAAAACCCTTTAAGACTGAAAGTACCCGGGGATCGCAGTGCGGGGAAAGCAGCCCTGTTTGGGGGGGGACCCCTACAGCTGTGCTGTGATAATCACGGGTTGTCTATAGCTTCATTTTTTTGTAGCGTGTTTGTGTGGTGGGGGGTGGTGTTTTTTCATGATGTCCTTGTAATCTAGATCCATTTATCAATTCCAACGTTGATCCCGAAAAGAATTTTTCAAACGTGAAATGTAAACTAAATTAAGTATAAATGGGAAATTTTTTATTAAACCCGGCCCCAAGGTAAAAAAAGAAATGAGAAATGGAAGTTTCTCATTTCTCATTGTTAAAAAAAAATGTAGTAAATAAAAATACTTAAAGGAAGCTTTTTTGGGAAATGTTTGGACAAAATGAAACAATAATAAATGACAACAAAACAATCAAAAAAATGTCCAAAAATTATAAAATTTAGAAGAAAAGAAAGATGCATGAGCTTTTAATAAAGAAAAAAGGGTTTGGAGCAAGGGGAAAAGAGTGAAATACGAGGGTGACGAGCCCGGGGGTTTTTTTCAGTGGTAATAAGTGGTGGTGATAAAGGCAAGGGAAACTCCCTTTGACGTATCGACAAAACCCCAGCGAGCAAAGAAAAGGCGCTGAGTGACTGAAAAAAAAACCCCGAACTAAAGGGGCAAGTAGAGTAGTAGTATAAAATTACAAAAATATGTAATCCCCTTTTTCGGAGTTTAAAGTATGAAAATTATTTTTAAAATTTCCGCGATTTATGTCTTGTAAGTAATTCTTTTTTTTAATTTTCACATAAAAACCCGATCGATTTTTTTTCCCCTTCCGCCATTTTTTTCTCATCATTTGGGCCCCCCTTTAGACGCCTTTTGTTTATTTTCTTTCGTTCTATCACCCGCCTGTTTTTCCCCTCGGTCTTCCTTCCCCCCCCCGATTCCCGTAGCGAGACACAATCCGTAGGAAAATTATTCTGCGATCAGTGATAACTAATGATGCCCAATTTTTTTTATTTTTTTGGCCACCATCGGGTCAGACCAAGAAACTCCCCAGAGTTTTAAAACGTTTTTAAAAATTTAACCCCTATCGTTTGGGTTTTGGGTCATATAGGGGCGTTTTTAATTTAAAGGGTACACCAAAATGAAAGCCCCCCAAAATTTTAAGCAAGACTTTAATACCACCTCACTCTCAATAGGTGTTTTGGACATCGAAAATTACATATAAAAAACCTCCCCCTTGGGGGTATTTGATTAAAGTATTAAATTCTTAGGGGGTTTTTGGTTTAAAAAAGGGTTTTTATTTTAAGCCACATGTTCTTTTTTATCGCAGTTTCATTTCTTAAATAGTTATTTTTGGGATTTTTAAAAACTTTTTATTTGAGGTCAAATGGCGACCCATTCAAACAAAATTTTCCCCTTTGGGGCGGGTGGGGCAATTTAAAGCCCCAAACGGCAGTCTCCATCCCTCTCTCAAAAAAGGGAAGGTCGCTGACCCCGCCTCCTGTTTCCCCCCCCCCCTTTCCTTGTTATCAAATTTTTTGTTATCTTTTATTTTCAAATATTGGGGACTATGTTTTGTGTACCTAAAGTACAGGAGGTGGGACCCCTCCCTTTTAAAATATTATTACCAAGAAATCCCCCACCTCTTCACTTAGGGAGAGGCCCCACGGGAGGGGGGCCACGCCTTCCTCTCAAACACATGGTCATTGTGGGGATCCACAAAATTCCCAAATCCTTATTCCCTTCCATTTCCTCTTTCCCATATATATATATTTAAGGGGTTTCCTATAGGCTCAGTCGATTTGGGGATATAAGTGGTAAATTTTAAAAAATGATTCTGTAAGGGAAAAAATTTTGCTCTAATGTAGCTTGCCCCTACAGGTTGAGTTTATGTATATGTCCCAAAGGTCTCAAAACGCAAAAATGTTTTCCCTGGCGAATAAAAAAACATGAGTTTCAAAAATAGTTCTTGTTTTTATTAAAAAAAACCCAAAGGGGATTATTCTGGTTAAGGGGCAATAATTTCCCCCCCAAATTTTCCAAAAAGGTTCCCAAAAACCTTGTTCGTTTAAACCCCCCCAAAAACCCAAACACGACTACCAAAATCAAACTAATATTAAAATTTACTTTAAAAAGTGCCCAGGGAGTACCATGTTGGGCCCACTCGCCAGGGGTGGTGGCAAACAATTCCCTTTTTTTTTTTCCCCAAACCCTTATCCTTTCCCCTTAAGTAAGTCCCCCTTTTCATTTCTCTCCGCAGTGAACGGTCATAAATATAATCATATAGTAAGCAGAAGACTAAGTTAAAAACCTCCATTCAAGTTTTTAAACATTTATCAAAACATCCCCAAATAATATCATTCAAGTAAAGTTAAACCAGTTATAAAAAAAACCCCATACCATTTACCCCCAAATTTTTGTCAACACAGTAGTGGGAGTAGTGGGGGTGGCAGTAGTGGTGGTGGTAGAGTTTGGTTTTTAGTAGGGAGTGTAAATAATAGGGGAAGTTTGTATTGGGGGGAAATATAAAGGGGAAAAAAAAAAAATTTGTAAATAAATAGTTTGTAGTAGTAGTAGTAGTTTGTAGTATAGTAAATAAATAGTAGTAGTAGTAAATGTAGTGGAACAGCAACAATAGTGGTGGCTTGGTGACTGGATATATGCAAATCAACAAAAAACAAAAGCCAAAAACAACCTGCAGATTTCGTTAGGCCCCCCCACCGGGGCGGCAAATTCGGGGAAGGGCCCCAAGGGGCCCCCGGAAGACAAAGGGGTTGGAGGGCACTGTGTGGTTTTGGGGGGGGGGGGGGGTGGAGGGGGCAGTGTGGGAGGGGGGCCGGGGAAAGACAGGAAGGGAAATTGGGTGGTTCCCGGTATAAAGGGGCTTGTTTTGGGGGCTTTTGCGGGGCCCGTTGATTGTGTGAAATTTTTGAACCTTTACCAATTTATTTTCCCTTTTCCCAAAAAGTAGTAATAATAATAAAAATTAATTAATTTAATAAAAAAAACCCCAAAAAAAAAAAGAAAAATATGTATATGAGGAGTGACATAAAAAGCATAAACTAGGTTTCGTATTTTTTTTTAAGCTTAAAAAAAAATTAAGCTTCATTTGGGGCCATTTTTTTTTTTGATTTATTGAAATTTTTTTAACTGAAGGGAGTTCCCAATTTTAAAGGTCCGTTTGGGAAAGCCCCTTAGTTTAAAATTTTTTTAAATGTTTCCCTAACCCCCCACCACAGCCCAAATGCATATACAACAAAATGAATATACAACAAAATGGGATTGCTAAATATCCGATCATCCCGCCCGCGGTTTTAAAAACAAATCTAAAATGGTAATTGGGTTTTTATTTTTTTAAATCTATTCCCCTCTTGCAAATTTTAAAAAAGAGATACCCAAACCCAAACCCCATGAAGAGTTTTTTAACTTACTGTTTTTTTTGGTAAAATTTTAGTGTTTTCCCATACCTCCCACTACCCCCAACCCAAATTTTTTGGGGGCCTGTGGATTGCGGGTTTTCGGGGGGGGGGGGGGAGGAACAAATTATGCCCACGGAAACACTTAAATTAAAAAGTTTGTGTAGGGGGTTTAAAATTTTATAGATCTAGGGCAATTTCCTTTCATTTAGAGAAAATTTGGGCCCAACCAAAATTTAAACCCGACCTAGCGGGGGGGCCCAACCACCGATAAACCCAACCCAAACCCAAACTAACCTAAACTAACCTTTAAACCCAAAACTAACCGAACCTAACCCAACCAAATCTAAACCCAACCCAAAACCCCCGATCTACCCCATCCTCCAAACCCCAAAACCCAACCTAACCCAAAACCCAACCAAAAGTACCCAAAACTAAAACCCAACCAAATCTAAACCTTTAAAGTACCCAAATATAACCTAACCCAAAAATTTAAACCCACCCAACCAAATCTTAAACCAAAATTCCCCAGCGGGGGTTGGGGGGGGTTTTCCACACTTGGGTCATCATTCTTTTGAAGATTGTCAGGGGTTTACACGTCTCGGACTCGAAGAAATCTTTTGAAATTTTTCCCCAGATCTAGGGAATTTTTTTTAACCCCCCAAATCAAAAACTAAAGTGTTCGACGCAATTTTGTACCCCCGCCCAAAAATCCCGCATTCCCCCAGGGCCCAAAATTGTTTTTTGGGGGGGGGGAGTATGGCAAAAACTAGGGAAAATAGCATATTTCCTCTCCTAATTTTGTTGTCACTATGCTGTAAGCATTTCCTCCTACTTTGGTATCTATTCATAATTTCAGCTTACTTTGCCGAGTGGTTTCCTCGTTCTAGCAGCGTCTCTTAGATGGGTTCCTTTTTCGGTATATTAATGATGAAATTACAGTAATGTGTGGCCGAATAGACATCTAATATTAATAACTTTTTGTCATCATTTTGTCTCTTTAGGTACTCGCCAAAACCCCTGTCAAAACAAAACAGCATCACTAAAGCAGCCGAATTATTTTTGAAATCACGATAGCGACGATTAAGTTTCCACCCACCACCCAGTGTTGTCACTGGCTGACAGTCATAACCGCTTTTTTCTTGTTTTTTTGGCTAGACGAGAATGAGGAACAGTTTTTGGTTTTTTCTCTCCATTACGTCCATGGGAACTTTAACATTCTTTCAATAACAAATGCATGGATGTCATAAATTTAAAGGTGATAAAATAGCTATTGTACGTATGTGTGTGTGTGTGTGTGTAGAGGGGGGAGAGTGTGTATTCATCTAGTTGTATTCATCTAGTTGTATTTTACAGGGCCTGAGCAACGCCCGTATGGCCCCGTCTCCATATCAACATTAACAAAATATTTTTATAATTCATCCTTAGTGCTTAGTGTTGGCCGAAGCCACCACCCCTGGAGGCGGGTCACAAACCCCCGGCTAACACCCGGTACCATTCACTGCTGGGTGGACAGGGGCTCGGGTTTTTAAGGAAACAACCCATCTGTTTGCGCTCCGCCCGGGGATCGAACCCGGGACTTCTCGGTTGTGAACCGAGCGTGCTACCCCTACACTACGGAGTACCCTAAGAGTGTGTGTGTGTGTATGTATGTCCGGCTTTCTGTTTAATTTCCTATCTGACACATCGGTATATATGAACAGATCAGATTATATTGCTGTGTGTGTGCGTGCATGTATGTGTGTGTGTGCGTGTGTGTGTGTGTGTGTGTGTGTGTGTGTGTGTGTGTGTGTGTGTGTGTGTGTGTGTGTAAACAGTAACTGGCTCATCTTTATCTACTACAAGTTTATTTATATCTTATCTATTTCAACGAAAGTTTATTATCTTATCACTGTATGTTTTTTCACTCACCCCATAAGGAATATTCTCATAAATCCATCAAACGAGACAGGACGAGCATTAAAGTCATAAAAAGCGATTTAAGGATAAAAAACAAAAATCGGTACATTCTCACCCATCTCGCGTCCTGAGGCTTCAATCCGGGTCTCAAAATTCACAGCCAGGATTCACGCGTCACTGAATCCGTAATCGTTGGTGGTTCGATCCATAATATTGGTGTCGGTGCCTCGGGGTGTTGAGGGTACGGTGGGAAGTGGCAAAAAGATCAAAGTTCGGGGAAGAGGAGGGTGACGCGAGGAATGGGGGAAGGAAGGAGGAGGAAGAGGGAAGGAGATGGAAAAGGAGAACTAAAGGTGAGGAGATGATGGGGAGAAGAGGTGTGAGAATGGAGAATGCCGTGGTGTGGAGAGAGAGAGAGAGAGAGAGAGAGAGAGAGAGAGAGAGAGAGAGAGAGAGAGAGAGAGAGAGAGAGAGAGAGAGAGAGAGGAGAGAGGGGAGAGAGAGAGAGAGGAGAGAGAGAGAGAGAGAGAGAGAGAGAGAGAGAGAGAGAGAGAGAGAGAGAGAGAGAGAGAGAGAGAGAGAATATGAAGAAGTATAAATAAACAAGCCTATTCTTCCGTCTACCTGTCCATCAGTCTTTATGTGTGTATCTCCAACAGAGCAAGGTTGCTGAGGGGCAGAGAGCAGACCACGCTCTTGCAAACAAGTCATATTTTGTTAAAGAAACAAATACAAGTTTACCTTATTGACTTTATAATATGCATACCTGATGAACTAAGACAGAATGCATGAATATCATAAGTCTAAAGGTGAGAAATATCTATTGTACGTAAATGTGTGTGTGTGTGTGTGTGTGTGTGTGTGTGGTGTGTGTGTGTGTGTGTGGTGTGTGTGTGTTTTTTTTCCGGCCATTCCAGGAACACAAAATCATTTCAGTAAGGAACAAACAGAAGGTAAATCATCATTACAAGAGCCATGTGTCCCACTAAGCCCTGTTTACCGGTGACTGCTTGAAAGCCACGACAAAACAAAAATCCTGCTCAGAACCCGCCACTCCAGTGCTGCGCCCAACATGATTTACTTGTCAGCGGTAAGAGGTTATTAGTGTGAAGGCAAAATGAAGAAGAAAAGAAAGGAAACCGTGCGATGAGGAGAGAGAGAGAGAGAGGAGGAGAGAGAGGGGAGAGAGAGAGAGAGAGAGGAGAGAGAGAGAGAGAGGGGAGAGAGAAGAGAGGAGAGAGAGAGAGAGAGAGAGAGAGAGAGAGAGAGAGAGAGAGAGAAAAGGAGAGAGAGAGAAGAGAGAGAGAGAGAGAGAGAGAGAGAGAGAGAGAGAGGAGAGAGAGAGAGAGAGGAGAGAGGAGAGAGAAGAGAGAGGAGAGAGAGGAGAGAGAGAGAAGAGAGAGAGAGGAGAGAGAGAGAGAGAGAGAGAGAGAGAGAGAGAGAGAGAGAGAGAGAGAGAGAGAGAGAGAGAGAGAGAGAGAGAGAGAGAGAGAGAGAGAGAGAGAGAGAGAGAGAGAGAGAGGAGAGAGACGAGAGAGGAGAGAGAGAGAGAGAGAGAGAGAGAGAGAGAGAGAGAGAGAGGAGAGAGAGGAGAGAGAAGAGAGAGAGAGAGAGAGAGGAGAGAAGAGGAGAGAGAGAGAGAGAGAGAGAGAGAGAGAGAGAAGAGAGAGAGAGAGAGAGAGAGAGAGAGAGAGAGAGAGGAGAGAGAGAGAGAAGACGAGAGAGAAGAGAGAGATGGAGACAGAGAGAGAGAGAGAGAGAGAAAAAAGAGAGCCTGTGATCACTCCATAACGAGCCAGTTTCACGAGAAGGGACCGCCTCATCAGAAAGAGGGTCACAGCGATAAAAAGAGAGACGAGATTAAGAGGGACGCGCCACGTGAGGGTGACGAGGAGGGACGGCAGAGGACACTGAGGGGAGTTGAAATGACCTTAAAAGAAGACATCAGTGGACTGGAACTGAAACGACGACTCGAAAAGGACTGCATGCATAAGTTAGATTGGTCTCAAATGGAATTATTGAGACGGATCTTAAAAGGTTCGAGTTGGAGTAGGCTCGGAATAGTTTTGTTGTTCGTGTCTGGAATAGTATTTATGTCTAGGAAAGCGAAAAAAGTCGCCACACATATGGTAGTTTTATGCATGATCTTTCTCGTAAACATTAAATATTCTTGAAAACGAGTTCATGTGACATGTTCTGTTAAGTTATTATATGGTGTGTGTGTGTGTGATGTGTGTGGTGTGTTGGACACAACACACACACAACACACAACGTAGTGAGGGATAGCATGCTTCTGTTCAAAAAAACGAGAAGTCCCGGATTCGATCAGGGCGGAGCGAAACAGATGGGCTGTTTCTTAAAACCACGAGCCCCCTGTCGAACCCAGCAGTGAATGGGTACCAGGTTTTACCGAGGAAGTTGGACTCGCCTCCCGGGGTGCTGTTTCGGCCAACACTAAGACTAAGGATGATGAAAAAAAAGTGCTGTATGGAACGGGGCCTACGAGCGTTGTCAGGCCCTGTAAAATACAACTAGAGAATACAACTAGATGAATACACACCACACACACACACAAACACACACACACACACACACACACCACACACACACACACACACACACAACACACACACACACACAACACGCACACCCCACCCCACTTTTCTTACATAATAGAGATTTGCGGTCAGCTGATTGTTAAGTTTCAATGTTAAAAACCTGTACCTGTTAATCGCCCTGCCTCGGAGTCCCTAACTGGGGAGGGGACCAGAAATATCCCCAGGTCGGACTGTCTTCAAGATGATATTGAGGTGTCTTGATACTTCTTCTAGCCTTCTCTCCTAAACTTCTGCAACATTCGTGGCCTTAGATCTAACTTTCTCTCTGTTGAACATACTCTCCTCCTAAACCTCATCTTCTTTTCCTCACGAAACTAGTTGTCTGTAAGCACTGACAGCTGACCTTTTTCTGTCTCCTTTACGTCTCTATTCTCATTTTCAATCCAAAGCTGGCTGTTGCTTATATGTGCGCAACGACATCACTTGCTCTCGTGCCCACGGCCTTGGAATCTTCCGAATTTTCTACCATCTGACTTCGACTTCAATGTCACTCTCTTACTAAATTATCAGTGCTGTATATCTCTCACCTAACCCCTCTGACTATGTAAAATTCTTCGACTCTCTAACATCAAAAGTGGGGCACATTCTCATCTCTTTTTCCTTTAGCAGAAATTTCCATTCTTGGGGACTTCAATGTTCATCACCAGCTTTGGGTATCATTTTTTCACTGCCCAACCTGGGGGAAGAAGCCTACAACTTTTCTATCCTCCAAGACCTAGACCAGCTGGTGCAGCACCCTACCCGTATTCCTGACCGCCTTGGAGACACGCCCAACATTCTTGATCTTTTCCTAAACTACTAACCCTTCTGCTTACTCTGTGAAAACTATTCTCTCCGTTGGGTTCCTCCGATCACAATCTAATTTCTGTAAACCTGTCCTATCGCTCCGGTACCGTCTCGGGACCCACCTAAGCGGAGGTGCTTCTGGCACTTCAACTCAGCTAAGTGGGAAGACCTAAGGCAGTACTACTCTGATTTTCCATGGAATGATTACTGCTTCCATGTCAAAGACCCATCTCTTTGTGCAGAGCGCATAACTGAGGTCATAGTCTCTGGCATGGAGGCGTACATTCCACACACTTTCTCTAATCCTAATGCCCATCAACCTTGGTTTAACTCTGCTTGTTCTCATGCTGTCCGAGATAGAGAGGTGGCTCACAAACGGTACCGTAAGCATCCATCTCCTGAAACTCATGCCCTTTATATTTCTGCCGTAATCATGCCAAATCTTTACTTGAACATACCAAAAACTCTTTCATTCATAGAAAATGTCAAAATCTTTTTGAATCAAATTCCCCCGTGACTTCTGGCATCTAGCTAATAACATCTCTAACAATTTTTCTTCTTTATCTTTCCCTCCTATGTTTCACCCAGTTGGCTCCACAGCTGTCTCATCTACTTCTAAAGCTGAACTCTTCGCTCAAACCTTTGCTAAAAAGTCCACTCTGGTTGATGAAGGGCTTGTTCCTCCTTCTCCTCCACCCTCTGACTATATCATGCCTGTCATTAAGATCCTTCGGAATGATGTTTTCTTTGCCCCTTCTGGCCTAGATCCTCGGAAGGCTTACTGTCCTGACGGAGTCCCTCCTATTGTTCTCAAAAACTGTGCTTCTGTGCTTGCACCTTGCCTGGTCAAACTTTTCCGTCTTGTCTATCTATTTCCCACCTTTCCTTCTTGCTGGAAGTTTGCTCACATCCAACCTGTTCCTAAGAAGGGTGACCGTTCTAATCCTTTAAACTACCGTCCTATAGCTTTGACTTCCTGCCTTTCTAAAGTTTTTGAATCTATACTTAATAAGAAGATTCTTAAGCATCTATCTGCTCACAATCTTCTATCTGATTGTCAGTACGGTTTCCGTAATGGGCGATCTACTGGCGATCTTCTAGCTTTCCTAACTGAATGTTGGTCATCCCCCTTTAGGGGTTTCGGTGAAACTTTTGCTGTTGCCCTTGACATCAAAAGCTTTTGATAGAGTCTGGCACAAATCTTTAATTTCCAAACTACCCTCATTCGGTTTCTATCCTTCTCTCTGTACCTTCATCTTAAGTCTCCTTTCAAACCGTTCTATTGCAGTTACTGTAGGGCGGACATTGTTCTTCTCCCAAATCTATCAATAGTGGTGTTCCCCAGGGTTCTGTCCTATCACCCACTCTCTTTCTATTATTCATTAACGATCTTCTAAGTCTAACTCAAAGCCCTATCCACTCCTACGCTGATGATTCTACCCTGCATTTTTCAACGTCGTTTATTAGACGTCCAACTCAACAGGAACTAGGTGATTCACGGAGAGATGCCACCGAGCGCCTAACTTTTGACCTTTCTATAATTTCTGATTGGGGAAAAGCAAACCTTGTTTTGTTCAATGCCTCTAAAACCCAATTTCTTCACCTATCTACTCGAGAAAACCTACCAGATAACTTCCCCTCTTCTTCAATGACACTCAACTGTCTCCTTCTTCTACAATGAACATTCTAGGACTATCCCTTACTAAAAATCTGAACTGGAAATCTCACATCTCATCTCTTGCTAAAACAGCTTCTAAGAAGTTTGGTGTCCTGTGGCGTCTGCGTCTTTTTTTTTCTCCCTCCCAATTGCTTGCTCTCTACAGGGGCCGTATCCGCCCATGTATGGATTATGTCTCACATGTTTGGGGAGGATCCACTCATACAGCTCTCCTAAACAGGGTTGAGTCAAAAGCTTTTCGTCTCACCAACTCCTCTCCTCTGACTGTCTGTCTTCAATCTTTAAATCACCGCCGCAATGTTGCTTCTCTTGCTCTCTTCTACCGTTATTTTCATGCTCACTGCTCTTCTGAACTTGCTAACTGCATGCCTCCCCCCCTCCCGCGGCCTCGCTGCACAAGACTTTCTACTCATTCTCATCCCTATACTGTCCATCTTCCTAATGCAAGAATTAATCAGTACTTTAATCTTTCATCCCTTTCACTGGTAACTCTAGAACTCTCTTCCTGTTTCTATTTTCGACTTTCCTATGACTTAAATCTTTTCAAAAGAGGAGTAACAAGACAACCTCCCGAACTAAAATTGGCTCACCCCTCTTTTTTATATTATTCTCTTACTGTCTTCTTATAGGGACTGGCAATTAAGTGGGCTTTGTGTTACCCATTTTGTTTTACCCTTTGGCCAGTTCTTTGTGGAAAGTTTTACATACCTTGGTAGCGCAGTCCATAATGACGGCGGGTCACGTCAAGAAGTCTTACGGTGGATTGGCATAGCCACGGTGCTATGGACTCGCTCAGCGGGAGTATTTGGCGTTGTCGGTACCTGTGCAGGAGGACAAAGATCCGGATCTTCAAGTCGCTTGTTATCCCTGTTTTACTATATGATTGTGAGACATGGACACTAAATAGTGACTTGAAGAGACGAATCAATGCCTTTGGTAATAAGTGTCTTCGGAGAATCATGGGGTATCGCTGGGATGATTACGTGTCAAATCAGCGATTGCACCTTTGAGACTGAATAGAGTACTGTTACCTGCATAGTCCGTCAACACCAACTTCGGCTATATGGGCAAGTGGCACGCTACCTGAAACCGATCCTTCCGATCGGGTTGTATCTGTAAGAGACAATCCGGCGTGGAGGAGGCCAAAGGGGGCGCCCACAAGGCTCGTGGCTGGAACAAGTTGATGTTCTTGTCGAGAGCTGCTTGGTATGGAAAGGAGCCTGCATGAGGACTTGCGCGTGGTGACCCCGGGAGTGGCGTCGTGGGGTTTGGCGAGGCGACGCACCCCCCGGTGTATGCCCCCAATGATTGATGATTGAGTGTTATCGCATGGATGTTCTCGAGTGCTTCGTGTTCTTTCTGTGCCTTCACGTGCCCGATGTGCCCTGGTTGACTTATATCTGTGGATTCCTCGTGGCCCCGGGAGGATGAGCGAGGCATGTTAGACATAGTATATCGGCAAAAAATATGTAATAAAAACAAAACAGAGCGAGGTTTGGCAATTAAATTATTGATGCCCCGCACCGCCGAGGCCGCGGCACCGCAGCGAGGCTTCAACGCAACGCTCACCCGAAATTATTGATGCGTTCAAAAGCCTTTCTGTTATTTGGTAGTTCGAAAGACGTCCATTTTTAACTGGGATCTTGTGTTTGAATATCAACGTTCATCAGTGGAATACAGGCGCGCTTGTAACACTACTGCCAAAGAGATCACACACACACAAAACACGCACACACGCACACACAGTATACATATGCTCGAGAATATACATATACATATATATGAATGAGTTAAATTAAAGTTTGAGGACCAGGAGCCGCGATGCGCCGCCCCGCCGAGTAGTCTCACAAGCATTCACAGCGTCCTCTGCAAACTCCAGATTTAGGTTCTTCGACATGTCTTGTTTCATGTCTCTTGTTGCAGTGTACGCTTCTTACAGAGGTGCGTAAAACTGAAGAGAAGGAGATGTTCTACGCCAAACTCGACTCTGTATTAGACCAGTGTCCTCCTCGGACACACTCATTGTCTTGTGCAACTTTAGTGCTACTACTGGCACTGTGAGAGATGGCTACGAGTTATGTGTTGGTCCCCATGGCTCCGGTACCAGAAACATTAACAGTTCTCTGCTTCTGAGTTTTCCAGGGTCCAGAAGGTTGAGAATTGTAGGTTCTTGGTATCAGAGACCAGAGCTGCACCGCTGGACATGGTATAGTAATGCCGGAGGGGTAGCTAAGGAGATCGACCACATCCTCGTTAGTACTCGTTGGAGGATCCTCCATAACCGCAGGGTTTACCGGAGTGCTAAGTTCTTTGGAACAGATCACAGACTTGTTGTTGAGACTATTGTCTACACTTAAGCTTCATGTCAAGTCCAGAAGAATCTCAAGAGGTAACCATACTGTGTTTCATCTTGAGAAACTGAAGGACTTGACATGTGCTCATGAGTATGCAGTGGCAGTCTCAAATCGGTTTGATGTGCTCGGTGCCCTCGAGGGACCCTGTATAACTCTGGGATACCTTCAAACGTGAAACTCTACAGGCTACCAAAGAGTGTATGGGGAGCGCCCGAGGTCAAGGCGGGGTTTTGTCTCGAAGGAGACGCTGGAGAAAATCGAGGAGAGTCGCGCTGACACGCTGGCTGGGAACCAGGACCAGCACAGGGCTCTGTCACGCCGGACTAGAACCCTCCTAGGGAGGGTTCTCCTCCTGTCAGCAGCAGCAGCAGCAGCAGCCTTCCAACTTTTACGCAGATACAAGCGTGATGAAGATTAGCAATACTCGTTAATGTGAAAGATAAAAGTTGTTCGCTTCTATGTGCTGTCGATGCTGCTGACGGGAGGATAACGGTGTCAACTTTTTTTTTCAACAGTGTGGCAAACAGTTGGCAACAGTGTGTCAACAGTGTGTCAACAGTGTGTCAACGGCTGAACCAACAGTGTGTCAACAGTGTGGTCAACAGTTGTCAACAGTGTGTCAAATAGTGTGTCAACGGCTGAACCAACAGTGTGTCAACAGTGTGTCAACGGCTGAACCAACAGGGACTAATATCAAGCATGAAATCATTTCTTTTTGCTGCTTTTTTACGTATTTTCTTTTTAAGTGCGGTGTCCTCATGTGTCCTTTTTTTTCTTTTCTCCCATAGTTTCCCGCTTCCGTGACAAGTCTTTCAATCCACATCTATTCCACATATTTTTCAGAATTGAAAAAGACAGGAATGAAATTAAAGAACTTGAAACAACGTGACTTTACGACGCAGCATATAATTCCTGGAAAACAAATTAGCGTTCGGTGTTGTGTTATCCCGCGTGACTTTGTGCTTCATGTTATGTTACGAGTGGGCACAGGATAACATTTTGTTTCTCATGTCAAGTGATCAAAACAGTAAATTGAATCGAAGCTTTTATTTGCAACAACATGCTTGCAAAAGATGATATGAAGAGTGACTAACAGGATGGCAAAGACCTATGCATTAATGTATCTCTCTTCGTCCATCTCCTTTCTGACATTCATTTGCATCAGGAAGCTGTTAACATCATCCTTAACGCACGAAATCCAAGTCATCGCGGACTCACTCATAATTCTGTTTGAGGGAGATTCATGGCATCCTTAGAGGCGCTACTCCCTCGCACGGCGCTCTCTCACTTTAGCTCCGGCAACGCTATGCATATTGTGCCGCACAGACAGGGGGACAGACGGACAGAAACGATGAGCGTAGACAGCGTTGGCCACGATTTCTGTCCAGGAAGTGCTGTTACATTCTTACCAGTAGTTCATCACCTTTCTTTTGAGGGAGTTTTACATCCTTGGGGGCTTACTTTGGGGTTCATTAGTCCCAATTTTCAATTTGG
>JACEEZ010001916.1:0-25579 GCA_016584305.1 Chionoecetes opilio
GGGTAGTTTCGAGGCTGTCATTGCAAACCCGACAGCTCCGTGTTTCCGTGAAAAAATGCGGAAGCTCGCACCCTTGCATCCTTTCTTATCTCGTCAGTGTTAAAATAGTTGTGGGAGGGGGGGTGTGTCTGTGTGTGCTATAGACAACCCAAAAAAATAATTTGCAATATATACATAATTTTTGTATTTTGCACGGAAGTAGATTAGTACAGGGAGGTCCCGAAGATAAAAAGCAGTTGGTTCCACCTGCATACTCGAAAAGCGAAATCTCGTATAACAAAACACAAAACTAATGGTAAATATAGGTTTGGTTCCAGGCCCCCATCAATTAAAAAAAAAAAAAAAAACATGTTTTCAAGCTAAAATAAACTTAGAAAACACAACAAACACCAGCGTCTATATTACCTACACTGTACTACCTATTCTGTAGAAAAACCATTCTGAAAGAGAAAATAGCACCCCAAATAAATAACTGCACATTAATTAAGCATAAACAAAAATGATGTCATAAAAGCTCATCATCAGTCACCAGCCAATGATAAACTGTTTTTAAAACTTCTCGACCAATCACAAGTCAGCGAGACTTTTTTTTCCGGGCAAGATGGCATCCCCAGACTGCCTCTCTCCGCCTTGCCCCCGTCATCTCAAACTAATTCTCGTTTAATTTGGAATGCTTGCATTTTAAGGATTTTTTAATGTATCAGATAGTAAAATATAAGTAAGGCCCTGTGTTGCTAGTGTTTTGGTGGTAGAAAGGTGTGTATGTGGGTGAAATAGTGAATATTCGTGTCATGGGGCGGCCCCGCGGCAAAAATTTTTCTCCATCACTCTGCCCCCCAGTCGCGCCCCCATCATAACATTTTTAAATCACCCTTATTTAAGGTGAAACACGGTGCTACATTGATATAGATAATGACACGTGTATATAACTCTCCCCATAATCACTAAGTTGTATAATAACGAGTAATAAGACGTTTAATCCTCCCCAAAACCTACCGTGGCGGTTCCAGCGCGCCCCCACTCAAAACCGTCATCCGCCTCACCTGTGCCTTCCTGAAGACAGTCAGCTCCCACGCCTGTGATAGACCATAGGATATCACCAGGGATCATAGGATTCTCAAGGAGTTCTCGCTCCCCTACTAAATATTACCAAAGACATCTATCTCCCTTGGTCTAATGGTGTTGATATCCACCTCACGGCTTCATGAGCTGGCTCATGCTGCTGCTGCTGCTACCAAGGCGCGCTGCCAGACGTGGATGAGTCCCCTTGCTTGTATTTCTCTCTTTTACTCATATTATGAATGATATCCATCCAAATGCAATCATATGTCTACATTCCCTAGAGAAATTATATTTCATAGCATACCAAACAATAAATCGAGCCTGGAGACTTCCTACCTCTGCTAATACCAGTCTCGAGCAGTCGTTGCCATCTGCACGTTATTTTCAGATGATTATCGTACAACCTTAGGGAAAAACATATATGTAGTCGGTAATATTTATAATTTTAGTAAATAACTTGTAATTACTTTAGTAAATAACTTGGTAATTTTACTCACCCCAGTTTGATGTCGTAACATTTGGTTTTCGATCTCGTATATTGAAAATAGACCCTAATTTACACATCTCGTATCATCGGATTCTCGTATATCGAATGATCATATAACGGGACCTCCCTTACTGTACATTTTACTGAGCAAAAAAAATTACAGAAAACGTGAGTATTAAGGTCGGTAGAGACTGCAAAATTCTCGTCCATTAAAACCGTATAGATAACTTATAATAAAATCGAACGTAACCAACATTAAACACCTCCTAAGCAACCAGCGAAATGCTACATTCTCCCTACCTACCGTACCTAAAACAGTTCAGTGGTTCGAGCCCACCAAGTTCGTCCTGGCGTGGTGGCGCTTTGTATAGTAAATAACCTTGTAGTTGGTACTTGCAAAGTGTCTAGATAGGATAAAAGTATCTTATCGTATAGTTCAGCATATAGCTACTGCCATAGTATAAAGTGTCAAATTTTTTCTTTTTTTTTTGTTATCATCTGTTACTAAACCAAACGGTATTATTCCAGTTTGACACCGAATTCACTTTGGTGGACGAAACTATTTTTATCTGGGGAGTTTTGATGTGTTTTGAAATTAATCTGCTAACCGTCTGTTTCTTCGCAAATCTTTTTTTTTTTTTTTTTTTTTTTCGTTAGGTAAAAGGTTAGGTTGGTATAGTTTAGGCTAGGGTTAGGTAAAGGTTAGGTAGGGATAGGTTCGGGTTTGGTTCAATTTGTTTTCTTCTGTCATTTGGTTCCAAAACACACACACACACACAAAAAGTGATTTGCGACAGAAACAGTTACAATTAAATTTAAAACACATCAAAACTCACCAGAAAAATATAGTTTTTGTCCACCAAAGGAAGTTCGGTGTTCATCGGAAATTTACCACCAACCCCACCCCCCACCTAACCTAATCTTACCTGATTAACCTAACTTAAACCGCTTCTGGATGAAATAATGGTAGGTTTTCGGGTTAAATTCTAGTCCTTTCCCGCGCTTATTACCGTAGATAACACTATAATCGCCCGGTGCACTAATGTCGCCAGGCGCCATATATTACGATTATAGCATCACTACTGATTTTTATGTGCCACTGAAGATGATACACAGTAGTTTATATCATGACTGTTATATCTACCCTGTTTCAGTGTTGTTTTTATGCTTTGTATCTGCAAGTATATACGGTTTCAAATTTCACTACTCGTTTTTTTTTTCGGGTGACGTTGACGGCGGGAGGACACTCAGAACATATACACTAGCTGGCGATCCAGTGCCCACGCCTCTGCGGGGATCCCTTGGGGGAACACTATGAGCCCTGGTGATGTCCTATATAATGCTATCACAGGGGGTAGTTGACCTGTCTTCCTCAGGAAGGCACAGGTGAGGCGGATGACAGCGTGTTGCCGGGAGGGGGACACCACCCGCCGCCAGCAGGGTGGGCAGGTCAAGGGTGGCGATCAGTGTTGCCAGACAGTCTGGTCTCAAATCCCTAAATATTAGGGGGGAAATCCCCAAAAAACCCCATATAAAATATTTCCATACTTGTTTATAAATATGCTGAAATATATGCTACATAGCTACTCCACATGTAAATTAAATTACCATTTGATTTTAATGTAATTCATACTTTGTTTTACACAATATATTACATTTCACATGAAGTAGCTAATTCACTTGTTTTATTATAATCATCACAAGGACTGCAAAAAAAAAAAAAGCAGTAATAGGATACAGCCTAATGAGCATTTAATAAAAATACATTTAATAAAATTTTCTACTTTAGGCTGATGGGGATGATATATTTCCTTAATTGCTTAGAAATATGATACATAAATAATGAAATATTAATGCTCTTAGCCTCTTGGGGAACTTAAATAATCCAACTAATATTCTGGACATACTGTACTAAGCCAAAGAAAGAATAGAATAACACATTTGCATACCAAATAATATCATCACTCGAATCATCATTTTCAAGGTATTTGCAGATATCTGAAGTCATCATGTTGACTAGTTTATCATTTCAGCAAAAATTTAATATACGAATAACATCATATCATACATGCAGGTTCTACAATCGTCCAAAAACTCATGGTAATCATTGATTTCTTGAACCTTTGAACGTCGAATAAACCCGAAAGTCGGCAACTTTAACGTCTATTTCTTTTTTAGCTCTGGCTCATTCGCGTTCAGTCCGTGCCTTACTTTTTCCCTTGCCGTCTTTTTTAACCTCATTTTTTTTTTTAACCTTCATATTAATAATTTATTTTAAGCGTAAAATACATATTTTTTTCAGAACCCTCAAAGTCCCCAAACGAGAGTGAATCCCCCCATGTCCCCATATCATCTCATTGGGGGCATACGTTGGGGGGCGCGTCGCCTCGCCCCCTACACGCCACCCCGGGGGTCACCACCGCGGGTTCCCATGAGGCTAGGTCCCCGTAGGCCCCAATAAAAAGTGAAATATGATTTTTAAAAATTTGGCGGGGGGTGTTTTTTTATTAAATTAAATTTTAAAAGGGTGGTTTGCCTCTTCAATTTTTTGGGTTTGAGCACTTCTTGCTATGCAAAATGGACTTTTTATTTATTGAAAAACTAGTTAAAATGCGATTTTGCATAGAAAGAAGTGCTAAATGAAAAAAAGGGAAAATGAAAAAAATCGTTTTAAAATTAATTTTTACATGGGAATTGGCTGCCAAAGTTGGAAAAAATTTTTTTTATCGGCATACCCTAACCGGGTAAAAAATATTTGGTTTGGGGTTACGATGGGGGAAGGCAAGAACCAGGGAAATGGTGCCTGCAGCTTGGGAAACTGCCCCCAAAGGGTTTGATCGGGAGGAGCATGTGTCAGTGACAGAGGACCCTTTTGGGAAAGGGTACCTTTGCCTTTTGTACCAAGGCCCGGTGCCACCTGAGAAGCCTGCTTAAAAGGTGGCTCAGGCTCTCTATGATCTGCTGGTGCATCGCTCCACCGCTCACTGATCGACTGCAGGTGCCAACTGGGCCCAAACAGGGGGAAGGGGGTACTCCCCCATTTGGGAAGATGCGGGGGACCCCAAGCTCTTCTGGGTATTGCGTTTGCCACAAACGGTTGCCCCTGCGCCACCTTATCACCAGCATCGACGGGCCTACCTCATCTGACACTGGCTTCAGGGGTCCGTGTGCAGTCTGCTGTCCAGCGTAATGAATCATACAACGCAGTTCATAGGGGTGCCCGGCGTGAAAATCTCACGGGGATACCGGATATATCCTGGTCAACATTTCATGACCAGCAGGCTCCCCACCAGCTGGGCCCGGCTGTGAAGCGGGGGCGTTCTCCCGTCCGAGCGCAGGAGATCAATGTGGGAAGGTGTCCCACTCCAGATGGCTCACCCCGCCCGGTCGCTCGTGACATGTGGCCAGAAAAACATGGACTGACTGGGAAAGAAATGAACACCCCGGAAATCCGTCAAATCTGCCCAGGTTACTTCAAACCCCTACTAAAGACATCAAGGTTCACCAAACTAAGGGCGGCCCTGCACTCCTCGCGCAGCTCGAGTGATGAGGTCGCAGCCCAGAAGGTCCAACAGCGTGACCTTCTACGTGCGGACAGGAGCATGGTTCGGGACACTCATAATGTGTCCTCCTCTCGCGATGGGAGTCGAGGAGGACGACCGCAGGTTCCCGGACCCAGATTTTGAAAACTGAGGCTGGCGAGGAGTAGGGGGGCACCAGTGTAAAACCCCGCATCACACCCAAGCTGAACTTTTCAGCCACCAGCTTTCAGACACTTCAGCTGGGGCCTGGCCAGGTGCCACCGGGATTCCCTGTTCACTGTCCGGGGATCAATCCGGAGATCCTGGTCGCCGTACGAGGTTTCCCGGGGTTCTTACCACACTCGACACCGAAAGAGTCGTGAAGCAGGTGACAAGGCTGAGGCGCAGTGGGGGGCAGCAGGCCAAGACGGGTTCCCCTCCGGGCTCGGGCCCACCCCGGGAGACCAGCCCTGCTTCAGGGCAAGAAGGGCATGAGGACACGTTCTAGGCCAACGTAGAGGCTTGACACTTTATTATGCCTGATGAACCAAAGGTCAGAAAGAGCTTACCCAAAAGCTAGTCATTTGGAACTCATATTGGTGCATGATGCAATACACAGGACCAACCGGACACTGCGTACTCATTTAAGCATTATTCGATAAGGGTGCAATATAAAAGTGCGATTTTGCATAGTAAGAATTGCTCAAATGCAAAAATGGAATAAGATAAAATCGTCTTAGAATTCTATTTTACATAGGAAATGGCATGCCAAAGTTGAGAAAAAGAATTTTTGTTATACGGCGTACCCTAACATTGCAGACTCTTTCCCATACCAAGCAGCTCTCGACAAGAAACATCAACTTGCCCCAGCCACGAGCCTTGTGGGCGCCCCCTTGGCCTCCTCCACGCCGGATTGTCTCTTACAGATACAACCCGATGGGAAGGATCGGTTTCAGGGTAGCGTGCCACATGCCCATATAGCCGAAGTTGGCGCTGACGGACTATGCAGGTAATAGGCCTCGATTCAGTCTCACGGTGCAATCACTGATTTGACACGTAATCCTCCAGCGATACCCATGATTCTGCGAAGACACTTATACAAAGGCATTGATTCGTCTCTTCAAGTCACTATTTAGTGTCCATGTCTCACAACCATAGAGTAAGACAGGGATCACAAGCGACCTGAAGATCCGGATCTTTGTCCTCCTGCACAGGTACCGACAACGCCAAATACTCCCGCTGAGCGAGTCCATAACACCGTAGGCTATGCCAATCCGCCGTAAGACTTCTTAACGTGACCCGCCGTCATTATGGACTGCGCTACCAAGGTATGTAAAACTTTCCAAGATCTCAATGTCCTCGCCACATGCATGAACAGACTGTACTGATTCATCTAATAAGTCTCCAAACACCTGGACCTTGGTCTTGAGCCAGGAGACCTCAAGTCCCAAAGGCTTTGCCTCCTCGTGCAGCGCCTCGAGAGCCATCACCAGGACCTCCAGCGACTCAGCAAAGATTACTGCATCATCAGCAAAAACAAGATCAGTGATCTTGGTGTTGCCGACAGATGCTCCACAATCACTTTGATCTACAACCTTGTCCAATACCCAGTCCATACAAGCGTTGAAAAGTGATGGGGCAAGGACGCACCCCTGCCTCACTCCTGTATTTACAGGAAAGAAGCTGGATACACCTGCCCCACACTTCACAGCACTCTCAGTCCCAGAATACAGACCAGTTATCAAACCAATAGTCCATGCAGGAATCCCTCGAAGTCGCAGAAGATCCCAGAGTGACTCATGATGCACTGAGTCAAACGCCTTCTTGAGATCAACATAGGCTGCAAACATCCTCTGTCGAAACTCATGTCGGCGTTCCACCAGGACACGAAGCGCTAGGATACGGTCCGTTGTTGACCTACCAGGCGTGACCCAGACTGCTGAGGTCTCTGATGCTTCACCAGATGACTGCGAATTCGTGTCAGCAATGGGAGGGGCAAGCACCTTGCCTGGTACTCTGAGCAGTGTAATACCGCGGTAATTGTTGCAGTCCTGACGGTTCCCCTTTCCCTTTCCAGATAGGGACGACCAGCCCCCTTTCCCAGTCAGGAGGAATGGTACTGATTGCCACACGGCAGTCAGGACAGCATGCAACCCGCAGATCATGGCCTCACCCCAGCTTTGGGGGAGCTCCGCACTGATATTACAAACACCAGCTGCCTTTCCACCCTTCAACTTGCTACAGCCTCTCTGACTTCGTCAAGAGAGGGTGCGGTTTCGTCAATGGGGGGATCGGCATGCACTGCCTGTAACACAGTGGTGTGAAGGTCCCTCAGTTGGAGGGTCCACCGTGAACAACTGCACTAAGTACTCAGCCCCAACGAGCCATCTGCCCATCCATGCCGACACGAGCGCCCATCTGCTGTTCGAATAGCACTCGCCCGAGAAGGAGACTTGGAACGGAGCTTCTTCAGGGCTCGGTAGGCGGGTCGGAGGTCATTAGCGTTCAAATGACCCTCGACATCCTCAGCGAGACTCCTGACATACCTCTCCTTGTCTCTCCCCAGGAGGGTTCTAGTCCGACGTGACAGAGCCCGTGCTGGTCCTGGGTTTCCCCGCCAGCCTGGCAGCGCGACTCTCCTCGATTTTTCTCCAGCGTCGCCGTCGAGACAAAACCACGCCCCGACCTCGGGCGCTCCCCAAAACACTCCTTGGCAGCCTGTAGAGTTTCACGTTTGAAGGTATCCCACAGTTCTACAGGATCCCCGAGAGCACCAAGCACATCAAACCGATTTGAGATTGCCACCGCATACTCATGAGCAAAAAGTCAAGTCCTTCAGTTCTCAAGATGAAACACAGTATGGTTACCTCTTGAGATCTTCTGGACTTGACATGAAGCTTAAGTGTAGCAACAACAAGTCTGTGATCTATGTCCCCATCAGTGCCCCGAAATCCCCATATCACTGGTTTGGCGATGTTCAGGGCGAGGAGAAAAGAGTGGAGACTACACGGTGGGAGTGGAAGCGTGGGCACAGCAGCAGAAAGTGTTTGGAGAAAAGGACTCTAGAAATTTTACCATTTTCATACCGTCAATAACAGTAAAGTCGCCAAAGGGGAATGTTTTCTTGTCAATTTTCAGACGTTGGTGGGATTCAAACTTGCATTACTTCATCCATGATTTTAGGAAAGTTAAAAGGGGCTATCTGGAGAGTGTGTCATTTTGTGTCTTCATCTGTGTCAATTATGGTTTACAGGGGGGTCCGTATACGAGCATTCGGTAAAGAGAATCCGATGAACGAGAGGTGTAAATTAGGGTCTATTTTCAATATACGAGATCGAAAACCCAAAGATACGACATTCAAACTGGGGTGAGTAAAATTATCAAGTTAAAATGCGCGCCCTACTACTCCCGGGCTGGAAAAAGGGGGGATTTGGTTGACCCCAGTCAGGTCACCCCTAGCAAGCCTTATTTTAGGGAAATTAAGCATAGGCGCCCCCAACTTTAGGGGTAATTAGCAGGTGTAGGCCCCAACCCTTGGGACCGCAGTCATCCCCCCTAGCAAGGCGTGACCTGAGGGTAATTAACCTTTGGCGCAGCCTGCCCCTTTAGGGGAATTTTAGCAGGTGGGGCCCCAACCCTTGGGGACCACTACACTCCCTTTCTTTGTATCACCCGACCCCACAGAAAACGTCTTTTTTTGCTTTTTATGCATGTTTTATGTTTAATTTAATTGGTAATTTTATTTGTGTGCTTTTTTCTCTTTCGGGGAAATGCTTTTTTTACAAAATAGGTAGTACAGTGTGGGTAAACAACGCTGGTGTTTTTTGGTTTGCATATTTTTTTTTAGCTTTAATTTTTTTTTTTTTTTTTTTTAATGATGGGGGGCCGGAACCAAACCTATATTTTCCATTAGTTTTTGTGTTTCGTTAAAGAGATTTTGCTTTTACGAGTATGCCAGGTGGAACCTAAATGCTCGTATCTTCGGACCCCCCGTAAATGAACAAATTTCCCAAAAGATCAGCCGAGTGGGAACCCTTTGGGAATAGCCACACCAGGTTGCTAGCAGTGTTTTTAACCCCAAAACTTTTAAAGCCGCCACTCGTGGGGAATTCAGGGAAAAGATAAAGTAAAAAAATGTTTATAGGTTGGATGTGAAAAAGTTCCTCTTCCAAAGCGAAAAAAATTCCTCCAAATTTGAAAAAGGGTTGGAAGTCTAGTCCCTTATTCCTCCCGCTAAAAGGGGAGAGTGCCGTTGTTTTGCGCCGAAAAAAAATGAGTAGCGAAATTTGAAACAGTTTTTTTTTTTTTTTAACCTGCAGATACAAAAATAAAACAACACTAAAAAAGGTGATAATATAATTATTAAAAATTATGCATGTCTCATCAGTGGGACATACAAGTGTGTGATGCAAAATGTGTAAACAGGGAGGGCCCATTATAGAGCATTCGTTTCGATAACCGGATCGAGATGTGTAAAATTTGGGTCTTTTTCAATATACGAGATCGAAAATCCAAAAGCTACGACATTCAAAATGGGGTGAGTAAAATGACCAAGTTATTTACTAAAGTAAATTACAGTTATTTACAAAAATTATAAAGTCATTTACTGACTATGTTTTTCCTAAGGTTGTACGAAAATCAATCTGAAAATATGAAAATTCTGGTGGCTTGGTAGACAATGTGGCCTACAAAAGTTCACATCCCTGGACGATGTACAATGATTCAGTGCACAGAGACGAGTTTGTGGGCAGTGGAAGAGGCCCTTGCGCACCCTCCCTTGCCCTTAACCTATCCTACCCTCTTGAGTCTATTGTATAAACCCGGCAGCACCGAGGATCTTTCCTCTTCCCCAAGTGATCAAGGGAGGGGGAAGAACTCTAACCCAGTCATCCCTGCAAACGCAGTCACCCCTGTTTTTCTCAAGCCTCGGGGAGAAAACAGGACTCTCGCTGGCTATTGCCAGCTTCCTGTCTCCCCAAAACAACTTTACCACTTGTGAGGGTTATGCATGTTTTATGTTTAATTAATGTGCAGTTATGGTTATTTTGTGTGCTATTTTTCTCTTCAGAATGCTTTTTCTACAGAATAGGGGAGTACAGTGTGGGTAATATAGACGCTGTGTGTTTTTTTGTGTTGCTATAGTTTATTTTTTGCTAGAAAAAACATGTCTTTTTTTGCTTTTTTTTAATTGATGGGGTCTGGAACCAAACCTATACTTTACCATTAGTTATGTGTTTTTGTTATACGAGATTTCGCTTTATGAGTATGCCAGGGGGAACCTACTGCTCGTATCTTCGGGACCTCCCTGTACGTGTATATGGCGCCAGACGACATTACACTACCCTCCCGAGCTTCGCGCTTGTTTCTTCCGGAGGCATAGCGCGAAAACTCGCGGATCGCGAAACTCGGGGATTGAAAACGCTAAAAATGCTTATTTAGTCTGGTGTGGGTTTTTTTTTTTTTTTTTTTTTTTTTTTTTTTTTGGTGTGTGTGTGTGTGTGCTGCCTACAGTGCCGTTAGGCAGTGAACTCCAGGGGTGGGATGGTAGGCCCTGGAGGTTAACTTGAGGGCTGAGTACCTACGTATTTACAGCTTATAAGACTCACTTTTTCCCCCAAAAAATATCCTGAAAATGCCCCAAGCCCCTGTCCACCCAGCAGTGAATGGGTACTGGGTGTTAGCCTAGGTTTGTGACCCGCCTCCCGGGGTGGTGGCTTCGGCCACACACTACGTAGAGAAGAGGAGGCAGGAGAGCAGCTTGAGATTGAGCTTGAGTTGGGAGTCACCCAGCAGATGCTGTTTTGGTCTGAGTGAGTGAGCTTGACACATATCTTGTCAGCTGATGGTTGTGTGACAGTGTTATACGACAATAACACTGTCACAATGCCTTCCTCTCTTCTCCTGTCTCCTCCAATACCTCCAGAAAACCACAGTACCACACACGTCATGGTTAATCACTTATAAAGGAGTATTTGTGGTAATAATAGCGAACGGCAGGGGGTAAGGTAAGGTGCTACTTATTTCGAGGTGTTACCTATCTTATGCGACACCGGCTGCTCCTGTAGAGAAAAACACAAACAAAGGAAAAAAAAAAAGCAAAATTACATACAAGCTATACTAAGCCTATTATAATACTATACTAAGCAGGAAGGTAGGAAGACGTGTCCCGTACGTCTCTTATGGGAGGCGGTAGCAGAGTGGTTAGCGTCAAAATATGTGTCAAGCTCGAGCACGAGCTTGACAACGACCTACAAAGTGATACTAAGCAGAAAAGGTCACAAGAAGAAGAAGAAGTCTCCGAGTGGCGTTCTCGGTGACCCGAGTTTGACCCTTTGATGAGGGTTGTAAAATCCCCCTTAAAATCTTTCTCTGCACCGTTGAGCGGCCTAAGAGCACCTACACGCTGCCATTAACTCTATCTTCGATTGCGAGTGCATCAGAGGACACGGGGGGCGGCATGAGCCTCTAATCACAACCTCACTAATCACTATAGAAATTCTGCCCTTGCGCCACCACGGCAAGGGCTAACCATCACAGCCCTCAAAGTTAACCTCCAGGGCCTACCATCCCACCCCTGGAGGTCACTGCCTAACGGCGCCGTAGGCAACACACACCCACACCTAAATAAAATAATAAAAATAAAAAATAAAATAAAATAAAAAAAGTAAAAAGGGCAGCGCGAAACTCGAGGATATAATGCGCGAAAGCGGGATGGTAAGAATTTAGGACTCGGCGCAACTCGAGGATCGCGAAACTCGCATAGCGTGAAACTTGGGAGGGTAGTGCAGTGGCGACATAGTGTTATTGGGGTAGTGCATGTAATGCCATTATATCGCGCTCTGATTTTTTAACCCTATGTGCAACGCAGGGGTTTGAGGGTTTTCCAACTCAACAACCCTCCTATTTATCTGATAAGTATTTAGTTAGTGCTGGCTGGGGTATTTTGTCGGGACAAAATAGGCATGGGTTTCGGAGGGAAGATTTCAAGTTTAAAAATTTTTTTTTACTACTAATATTACTACTACTACTACAACTACTTCTACTATTACTTCTACTACTACTGCATTACTACCTGCTTTCTACTACTAAATACTACTTACTACTACTACTACTACTACTACTACTACTACTACTACCATCACGTCTACTACTACTTACAGAACATGGGAAAAGATGGCAGCAATGGTTAGGATTGCTGTTAGGGGTTTTGGCTCTACTGGTCACTGCCCCCACCACACAGGCCATGTGACGGAGGCGCAGTCCTCTCAACTCTTCATTCTCCTCTAACACACCATAATTTAGCTTCCAATCTGCAGGTGAGCCACAGGATAAACATTAACATTTGCAGGTAAGCCTCATATTTTTCCACAGCTTATACATTTTAGTCTTAATATCATTAGAGTTAATCATTATTATGTTGAATGTTGCAATAATTCAGTGTGTTTTGTATATCAGAATGTTGTGATACACTTTCATTCTAACCGCAGTTAAAAAATGTATTCTAACTGCAGATGAACCAGATTATAACCATTAGAAAACATAATATATTATTCCAAATAGATTTCATCATTATGCTGTATGTTCCTTTAAGGGCTCCTATCCCCTTGAGAAAAATATTCGGAGTGCTGTCGCCGACAACTATAAAGGGGACTTTGCTCTGAGAGTAAGTGTAACAGTTTTGAGTTTATGTTGGACATTGCACCCCAAAAGTTTACTATCGCGGAACACAGAAACCCTGAAAAATAGGAAAAAACTGCAGCTATACGAACCAATTTCGCGTTGACAGCTCTTCGGGTGAGGTTTTTTTTTTGGAGAGGAAAAGACATTCCAATGATAGGTATATGAAGAGAATTCCATCTTGTGGGACCACAAAAAAAAAAAGTTTTTTTTTATTTTATAATATTTTTTTTACTCTGCACCCCATGATTTGGCGACCCAAAGCAAGCCCATGATCAGCGGGGGGGTTTCGTCCCAAAATTTTTGATCGTTTTTGGGCCAATGGTTTAAATATATGACAAAATTTAGCTATTCAAAATTTAATTTTGTAGTACAGTACACAAAAACCTGTTTTCCGAAAATTTGGGGGGGAGCAGGGCCCGGGAAAACGAAAGTTGGGAATCGCAACAGTCCGAGGCCCCATTCCCCCCCCCCGGATTTTTACCTATCTATTTTTCTGCCCGGAAAACCCCCAATATCAACTACCCCGCCGCGGACTTTTACGTCACTTTGTTTTTTTTTTTTGGGCTGCGAGGACCTTGGGGAACACTATGAGCCCTGGTGATGTCCATGATGCATACAGGCGCTGCGTTGACCGTCTTCCTCAGGAAGGCCAGGGAGGCGGTAAGGTGTTTGCCGGGAGGGTGGCGCCAGCAGGATGGGCAGGTCACAGGTGGCGGACGTTCAGGGTGAGGATTTGAGAATTGGCACTACACGGTGGGAGGGAAGCGGAACACTGCAGCAAAAAGTGTTCAATATTTCAGAGACTTTCCCGCCCCCAGGGGCAGGGGGGGGGGAGAGGGAGGCGGTCAGGCGGTGCAGGTGAACCGTGGGGTCTTGTCCCAAAATGAAAAACGATACGCCCGCGAGCATGCTGCCACCTGGGGGGGGCGCGGACATGACCAGGGGTGAAGGAGACCTCGGGGCCGCCCGGGCAACTTTGTTGATTTACGGACTGGGCCGGCATTTGTTGGGACTCGAAATATTCCCGGCCTCGGATTTTGTCCCCGGAAAACAGATATCCCCGGGGAAAAGGAGGTCCGGGAAAATGAGGTGTGTTACTCGTGCCATGAGTTACGATTCAGTTCTCCAATAAAATTTTATATTAATATATATTTTAAAATATATAAAATATATAAAATTAAAATATATATATATATAAAAATATATAAAATATATATAAAAAAAAAACGTATTCCCGGGCGCAAAAGACGCATTTTTTTCCTTTAAAAAAAAGGAATGCAAAGTTCCCCTTTGCGTTAATGCGGCCATTTTTAGGCATGAGGGGGTCGGGCAGAGGAGCAGAACACCCGGGTGGTGTTTTTCCAAAAAGGGGTCTGGGGATCTGTGTTGGCAGTAGTTCATTTGAGCAAAAATTTTGTAGCTGTTTTATCAACAGTAATGCAAAATTTACTAAAAAAAGGGGTTGGATTTTAAAAATTAATCGTCCGGGCCCCCTTTTTTTTTTTCCCTAATTATTTTGAATTCAAAACACCTAAGCCACCAAAAATAATTGTTTTCCGGGCCCTTTTTTCCGTAAAAAAAAAGATTTTTGAAAAAAAGCGCGAAAAAAAAAATCATCTTCCCCCAACGGGGCTAGGGACTGTTATTGATGAGGGGTCAGAACGGGGGGACCCCCGAAAAAAAATTTTTCTGTCGAAACACCTGTGGGCCCAAATGTTATGATGAGCGTTTGACTTCGGTGTCGGGACAGTAATCTGTCGCTGTGACCGAAAATCTTCCCCACACCCCGCCTGCACACACGCCCCTTCCCACACACACGCCTGGGCCCCAAAAACCCTTCCCGCACACACACACACACATACACACACAACACCCCACGTGTTTGGAGGGCGTGTGTGGGGGAAAAGGGGGTTTGGGTGCAGGGTGGGGGTTGGAAGGAGGAGATGCAGGGTGTGGGGGTAAGAAGGGTGTCGGTATGCAGACTTTGTGTGTGGGAAGGGGGGCCTTTGGGGGCAGGCGTGTGTGTGGGAAGGGTTGGGGGGGGGTGTGCAGGCGGGGTTGGGGGGAACGGAGGGCCGTGTGTCCCGGGCCCGTGATTGTGGGAAGGGGTCGGGGGAAGGCGTTTTTTGTGTGGGACGGAGGCGTGGGCGGGCCCGTGAGTGGGGGAAAGGGTGCCCGGGTGCAGGGGTTTGTTTTGGGGACGGGGGGGTGTGGGGAAGGAGGCGTTTTATGCAAGCGGGTTTTGGGGGGAAGGAGGCGTGTGTGCAGGCGGGGTGTTTTGGGAAGGGTGTCGGGTGCGGCGTGGTGGGGGAAAGGGAAAAAGCTGCCCCCTTTAAAGGATGATGCTGGGGGAATTATAGAAAAAAAAAACTATCGGGAAACCCCCCCGAATTTCAAGTAAAATTTTTATCTCTGTGTTTACTTTGCCTTGATCAAGGCGGGGGGAAAAAAGGGGACCCTCCTGTTTTGCTACGTCACGGACCCTGAGCCTGGCGTTTGAAAATCTTGGGGGAGTTTTTTGAAAACCCGGGGGAAATTTTGGGAAGTTTTTTGATTGCGGATTATTTAAAAAGGGCCCTAAATGGATATAAAAAAAGTGGCCCGGTATTGTTGATAAAATTTTAAAAAAAAAATGGTATGTTTTGATTGCTTTAAAATCAGGAATGATGAAAAGTCTGGGACGTTTTACTTTAAGGGGAAAATAAGATTGGGGAACAAGATAGCGATTGTTGCTCCCAAGATGGCCGTTTTCAGATGAAAAACATCACCCAACCCCCTCTGCTGCCTCCTTTGTAAAATGTCTGAAAAAAAACGTCCGGAAAAACGCCCCCCGGCGCCCCCATCAGGGGTCATTCCCGCTCGGGACTACTCCCCGCCCCCAGGGAAAAGACAAAAACCCCGAAATATTAGATGTCGCCCCCCCGGGCATTCGACTGGGGGCCACAAAGGGGAACCCCAACATTTGAGGAGAGATAGAAAGGAGGCAGAAAATAATTTTGGGTTTTTTTTGGTGGGAATGAGTATTTTTTATAAATGGAATAGTGAACAAAGACCCGTGTTAAAGTTTTATTTGAAGGAGGGTAGGCGGTGAGAGGGAGGTGTGATTTTGGGGATTTCTTTTCATACCCCACAAGGATGGAAAAAGGGCGTCGGGGGCTTTTTTAGTTTTTTTGAAAGCGAGATTGTACAACGGGGGGACAAGAGGGGCCAGCATTTGTGTCCTGTGTGCCCTTTTGGGCTGTTTGAATTACCTGGCTGGTGTTGCAGTTGTGTGGGCGAGGACAATTTCAGGTCAGGGGTCGGTCACCTCGGGCCCTTAAAATCCGGGGCCCCAGACAGGGGGGTAGCCAAAGCGATGCAGGTGGGAGTGCGTGGTGTTTTAAGCGCCGTTTACAATGGTAAGCAGGGTGGGATAGGGACACATGGGGCCTTTGTCCCACCTGGACCCTCAACCCTTTCACCCCTGTCCCTTTCTACGGAAAAGGAAACTGTAGAAAGATTTCTAGTTAAAAAAGGCGCAACTGTCCCCATTTAGATGGGAAAAAAGTTTTTCCACACGGTACCCCCAAGACCAAAAAACCCACCCGGGCCCCCACCCCGTCCGCCTCAAGGCCGAATCACACCCATAAAATCAGGTGAAATAGTGACAGGGAACCGTCTCATCAAAATTCCGTTGGGAATTCTTACTTTTCAAACAAATAGACGTGCTACACTAAACGGTGTGCCGCCGTCCGGCTCCAATACATCCTGTCCTGTCACGAAAACAGTTTTTTGGGGAAAAAAACATTTTAACGTAATGAGACTGCCGTGATGATAATTGTCTTTTTCCAAAGTTTTTATGTACCCAAAACAATGTCTTTTACAGTTCAACTCCTCTTTCATCTGAAAAGAAGTGCTATTAAGGAAAATTTCTTCAAGCATAGCCGCTGAGGCACCTGTCGCTTAGAGGGTAAAAAAAGGGAAATGCCGAAAATGAGGGAAACCCCGTGACGAATAGGTGAAAAAAGGGCCCAGGGGCTGGGGAAAACGCTGCCGTGATTCAAAAGTGGAATAAAATTCCCCTTTCCCCTTCCCAAAGGGGAAGACTAATCAACCCCGCGACGTGTTTAGTTTCATAGGTGAAAAACCAGTGAAATATGTCGATCCCGAAAACCGGTCCCTTCAACAATTCCCAACAATAACAAAAAAGGAAAAGAGGGTTTCCCCTTACAGGTTATTAAAATTTTCGTAAAATTTTTTTTGGAAAAAACCCCCGATTTCGGGGCCCAAAAAATTTAAAATTTCCTTCTAAATATTTTTTAAATTTAAATTTGGCTTATTTTTTGGTGGGAAATTAAATTTTTTTTTACATGTGTTTTGGGGGGAGGCAACCGGGCCCCTCCAGGTCCCCCCCGAAAAACATTGCTCCCCCCCCGCTTCAAAATGCCAATTTTTGGGTTTAATTTTCGTTATTTCTTTATATCACTGTTACAAAACCCCAAACCCCTCTAACCAACCTAACTGTTTTAAACCCTAATTTAAATTTTGGCTGAAGTAAGGGTAGTTTTCCGATACTACGTGTAATGCCAAAATTTTTAAATTTGCCCCATGGGAAAGGGGGTTCAAAATACTCAAAGGAAGAAGCTACACGATTGGGGTCAGAAGAGTCCCAGGACTTTTTTTAAAGGGCCTACTACCAAAATAATACCAATTCTATACGCAAATTTTCCCAAAAAACTAAAACATTTCCGAAAAGCAAAAAAAAGGGATACCCATAACATTTTTTTAAATATAGGGATAGGTAGCAAATTTCAGAATATCAATTCGTTTGGGGGATCCCGCAATATATTATATTTTTTGGGGCCGGTTTTGGTTTCATGTTTATTCTCTTTAAAATTTTTAAATAGTAAAAATTTTTCATCACCTTCACTTTACTGTGAATATTTATTTAAAGGGAACCCTGCTCATTATCATTTGTTTCCCCTACAAATCTTTTTTTTTTTAAAAACTTTATAATTTTTCGAGAAAAAAAAATTTTCCCCCAAACACCAATATTTTTTTTTTTCTCAAAACCCCTTGTTAAAAAAAGGGGTGGTTTGTGGGGGAAAGGGCTCTATGCCCGGCCCAAAAACGGGATATTATATATTATGTATATAATATAATATATATATAATATAATATAATATATATATACATTTAAACCCGATTTTAAAGAACTAAAGGGGGGGAAAGGGGCCTTTAAAACCGATTCCCGTTATAGCGAGGGTATTTTCCCCAAAGGGTGGAAAATTTTATGAAAAAAAACGGAAAAATTTTGAAATAAAAAGAGAAAAAAATCACAAACACAACCCCAAATTTTGTAACTATGTTTTGGGGGGGTTAAAAAAGTGAATGGACTACATGCTGAATTTGGTCCGCTTTTACATTGAAATAAAAGAGAAATAATCACAAAAAACAACCAGACCGTGTAAAATAGTCAAGGTCAAGCCTTGTGAAGGAAACAAAAATAAAGAGCCAGATTTAGCCGGGCTTCCAAAGGGATGCTATCCCTTTACTAATGCTCATTTAAAATTTTATATATTGTATGGTTGTGAAGGCAAATTTTTAACAGTTTTCACTATTAGGTTTAGTGTAAAACCTGCGGGGTTTACCTTAGATAAGGGTATTTTGGGGGTTGAGGTGAAAGGGAGAGTGCAGGGGGCCAAAGGGCCCTAACCCCTAATAATCACTATTTTTAAAAAACCCCCTTTTACCCCTAAATTCACTAGCAAAAGGCCCCTTTCCCCCTTTAAAATATCTTAAATGTGATACCCTCAAAAAAATCCTTAAAAACCCCCAAAATTTCCCAAAAAAAAATGAGGGAAAAAAATAAAAATTTTTTTTTGTTGGGGTTGGGCAATTGAGCTGCGATAAACGGTCTAAAATGAAAAAGAAAAAAAAAAAAAAAAAAAAAAAGGCCACTAAAAAGTAGTCCGTTAATCCCAAGTCCGTTACATTTGAGGGCCGTTTTTACGGGTTTGACTGGTTTATTTTATATATATATATATTTTATACCGTATTTGCGGGGCAAAGAAGCCCTCCGCCCTAAGACGCACCCCTATGTTACAAGGGGGTTTTGAGAAGAAAAAAATATTGGGTTTTTTAGGGAAAAAAAAAAAATTTTTTTTAAATTTTTAAAAGTTATTACAAAAAAAAAAAGGGTTTTTATGGGAAAGCAAATTATTTTACATGTACCAAATACAATATTACAGTGGCCCGTGAGTGAAAAGAAAAAAAATAATAGTTAAAAAAGTAAAGGGGAAGAAGGGTAACCAAAACGGGGATAATATATATTGCAGGGCCCCCCCGAAATTGGGTTTTTTAATATTTTTCTTTCCTATGCATAAAAGCTTTGATTTAATTTTTAGGTATTTCCTTTTTTGGGTTTTTTGTATGTGTTTAGAATTTTTTGGAAAAAATTTTCAGTATAGAAATTGGTATTTTTTTTGGTAGTGGGGTTTCAAAAGTTTCCCAGGGGCTTTTTAAAATACATCACGTTTTAGTTTTTTTCATTCTGAGATTTTTAACCCCTTTCCATGAGGCAATGAAAAAAAGGCTTACACGTAAGTACCCAAAATCTACCGTTTTTTCAGCCAGAAAATTTAAATTGGTTTAAAACGATTAGGGTTTGGTTAGAGGGGAGGGTTTGGTTTTGTAAAAAAGATGATATAGAGGGGAAAAAACGAGAAGTACCCGGAAAGGCAGTGGGAAGGTAAACAATTTGCGCGGCGGACCGGAGGGGCAGGGTTATACCCCCCCCCCCTGCCAAAACCCCACCACAAACGTGTAAACAAACATTTGATTTTTGGGCAAAAAAAGGAGCCGATTTAAAACAAAACTCATCAAAAAATATTCGGACGACTTTTGTTTTTTCCCCGAAACGGTGGTTTTGGGGCCCCAAAAACAAAAAATTTTCAAAGGGTATTTAGGTAAAAAACTGTAAGGTAAAGATTTTTTACCTTTGTTATTGTTTTTTTAATTTTTAAGGGGGACCGTTGTCCCGGGACGGGCGTATTTTCCCGTTTAACCCCATGAAAACATCACAGCGCGAGGGTTTATTTTGTCTTCTTTAGGAAAAGGGACAGGTGAAGGGTGGTTTAAAACTTGATATTACGGCCCAAACGTTCGTCAGCCCCGGGTTTTATTTCCCCATTTGTCCGGTTTTCCTATTTTTGGCAGTTAATCAAACCCCCTAAGGGGGACCCTGGGGGCCTTTAGAGGCATTTGGGAATTTTAAATTTAATTTAAAGCCCCTTCTGTTGGAGGGAAAAAGAGGAGTTTTAACCCTAAAAGACACTGTTTGGGACATAAAGCCTTTAGAAAACGGAAAAATTTCAGCCCGGCACAGTCGCATTACGTTTTAAAAGTTCTTCCCCCCGAAAACCGGGAAGGACAGGACGGGATGTATTGGGGCGTTTACGGGGGCGCACCCTTTAGTGTAACACGGTTTTATTTGGGTTTTAATGTAAGAAAAACTAAAAAAATGTGATCAGACGGTTTCCGTGTCACCATGAGGTTGGTGGGTGGCCCTTTAGGCGGACGGTTTTGGCGCCGTGAAGGGTTTTTGGGCTTGGTTTTACCCTGTGGGAAAACTTTTGTCCGCTACAAGTACCATTGAAACCTTTTTATAGCACTCTTTCATACAAAATTTTTCCCTTTTCCCCAGAGGTAAAGGGTGAGGATTTAGGGGGCGAATTGGGACGTTTCAAAATTTTTGCTGTTTCCCATCCCAAACCCCGGTTTCCACTATAGCGGGCTAACACACACCCCAAAAACACACTTGCATCGGCTTAGGCCACCCCCCGTCTGGGACCAGGATTAGGGGGGTGAACCGGGCGTGACCTGACTTTTCCTCGCAGACACAAATGCAAACAAAACTTACACCCGCCCGGGGAAAATTTAGTCGCCCCAGGACACACGAGACACACACGCCCCGCAACCCCCTTGTCCCTCCTACGTTTTACAATGGGCCCCGGGCAAAAAAACTAAAAAGGCTAGGGCGCCCTTTTTCCCTCCCTGGGGTATAGACAGACTCCCAAAAATACTACACCCCTCTCACCCTCCTCCCAAAAAAAAACTTTAAAAAACGCTTTGTTTCATATTATTATCAACAAAAACTCATTCCAGCGAAAAATCCTCACCATTTTTTGCCTCCCTTTTTATCTCCTTCCCAAATTTTTGTGTCAATGGTGGCCCCGGGCGGGAAAGCGGGTTAAGGCCCACTTTATATGCGGGATGTTTGCTTTTCCATGGGTTTCGGGGAGGAGTTTTGAGCGGAATGACCCCCTGGTTTGGGGGCACGGAGGGGTCGTCTGGGTGAAGACCCAGGTGAAAACGGGAGGGCCGAGATATCAAGTGTTTTTCAAAGGAGAGCAGCAGGGGGGGTTTGGGTGATGTTTACATTGACACGGCCATCTTGGCAGCAAACAACGCTTTTTGTTGCCTCAGTCTTGTTTTTTTCTTAAAAATCCAACTTTGCTTTTATGCTTTCTGTTGATAACACAGTTACAAATTTGGGGCCCCAGGGACTTTCTGCCAACAAAATCACTCCAGACCCCCCAGGAATACAAACCCCGGCGTTTTGCATTTTCGCCCGACCTTCATCGCAATTGGCCGCATTTGACGCAGGGGAAATTTGATTCCTTTTTAAGGGAAAAAAAAATGGGTCCCTTTTGCGCCCGGCAAATATGGTATATATATATATATATTTAATATTATTTTTGTGCAAAAGAGGGGTGGGCAGGCCGAAAGCATCTCCCCCCTTGGTACGCCCCTGGTGGAGTAGTAGGGCTAAATCAATATACGATTTTCAAAAACAAGGGGGGGATTTCTGATTTGGGTAAGCGGACTACTAGTGGCGTTATGCAAGATAGGGCATTTCCCAATAATGGGGAGATAACTACAAACTCCCAAAAAGGAGCTAAAGTTACATGATATGAAATTTATGATATGAAAGATGAAAAATTTATGAGTGAGAGGGCCCGTTTAAAAAACCGTTCATCATCAATCTCTTTCTGGGAAAAATTTTTTAATGCAATTCAACACAGCTATTGAGTTCCCGCAAAATTTATGTCACTTTCTCTACCCTTGTAAATGATTGGGAAAATGAGTTAAAAAAAACCCGTAGCGATAGTCAGGGGGGGCCCCAACCCTTTAGAGTTTCCCCTCCGACAGTTACTCGTAGGAAGACTCGACAGCGCAATTTGATAATATTGTCTATTATGTGCCCCAATTGAGATAACTACGACATTAAAAACGGAAGGGTTTCTCCAAGTGGACACGAAACCCCACTCTGGGGGTTTTTGTTTTAATACCCGCTTATTTTTAGGGGGGGGGGGATCCAGACTAATCACGTGATCATTGTTGAGCCCAACATACTGCAGACATACAACTACATACTGCAGGAGTGTCCTACATGCCCAGCCTCCTCAACATGCCTGATCTGCCCAGCTGGCTCCACTACTCATACTCCCCAGCCGTCCTCACTGGCTTTGTCTACGGTGTGCCACCAGAAGGACTCCAAGACTTTCAGGTGCCTTGATTCAATCATATACGTATGTTTTGTATGATCAGATTGAGCTACCTTTTTTCTTGTTCTTTTTATAAAGCATAGGTTTATATATATGTATAATATATATATATATATATATATATATTATATATATATATATATATATATTATATATATATATATATATATATATATATATATATATATATATATATATATATATATATATATTTCACTTAAGTAAACGAGGTTGAAAGCAGTCGAGCATTCTCTTTTGTTGAGTTTTTTATGTACGTTTTCTATTTCTCGTACAAGTTTTTTATTTTCTTCTGTTAAATTATTCAGAAGTTCTCCTATTGATTGCAACGTTTCGGAACTAACTGGTTCCATCTTCAGGCAGGCTGGATTCTGATTTGTGTAGCGGGAGCGTCAGCTTATAAGGAAACTGAGGAGGATCAGGCTGGTGGGCGGGGCTAAACAGCTAGGCCGATAGCCCATTGGCTGGGCAGGTGTTAATATTGATTTGTCGCTTGGTGGTTGGCAGGACCTGCAAGTTATCGGTTTGAGTATTGATTTTGGGCTGTTTTAATGCGATGTATATTGCTTCTAGGTAAAGAAGGCGGCGAGGATCTTGCTCCTTAACGAGAATAATGGTGTTTTTGTTCAGATCGTCTCTTGTCAGGCAGAAGTTGTGTACAGTGTCATAATGATTTTTAATAGACCCATTATTCAGGTGACATGTAAGTCGCCTCGTCAGTCTTGTCCGCGTCATACCAATATAGGAGTGAGATCCACATTCTTCACTGTTACAGGTGTGTTGGTATATGACGTGGTCTTCTTGAAGGGGCGTCTTAGTCACATTAGGGGTATTACGGAGCAGTAGTTGGGACGTTTTTCTTGTTTTGTAGTAGATGATAAGAGCGAGGGGTCCTTCTGGGTCAATAGGACGAACGTTGCGGTGTATTATATCTTTAATGATCTTCTCGTCCGTCTTGTGGTTGACGTGGTTTTTGTAGTAAAGCTTGATGGGTTCGCTAGTGGTGGGGGTGGTACTTTCCTGGTTAGTGTACCATTTGTCCACAATTCTCTTAGTGACAAGGGCTACATCAGAGTTAGAGTAGCCGTTGTTGATAAGGACTTGAGTAATGCACTCTAGTTCTTGGTGAGTGTCCAAGTTTCTGGACGTACTCGTCAGTGCAGAGAGAGCAGGATTTAAGACCACAGTATTCTGCAAACCCACCAACAAGGGACTCTGCTTAAACGGCGAAAGTGAGTGCCCTACACGATACCTGCACTCTACCATCAACGCTTATGTCAGGAGAGCCCTCTCTCACTGTTCCACTTGGAAAGACACTCACCAAGAACTAGAGTGCATTACTCAAGTCCTTATCAACAACGGCTACTCTAACTCTGATGTAGCCCTTGTCACTAAGAGAATTGTGGACAAATGGTACACTAACCAGGAAAGTACCACCCCCACCACTAGCGAACCCATCAAGCTTTACTACAAAAACCACGTCAACCACAAGACGGACGAGAAGATCATTAAAGATATAATACACCGCAACGTTCGTCCTATTGACCCAGAAGGACCCCTCGCTCTTATCATCTACTACAAAACAAGAAAAACGTCCCAACTACTGCTCCGTAATACCCCTAATGTGACTAAGACGCCCCTTCAAGAAGACCACGTCATATACCAACACACCTGTAACAGTGAAGAATGTGGATCTCACTCCTATATTGGTATGACGCGGACAAGACTGACGAGGCGACTTACATGTCACCTGAATAATGGGTCTATTAAAAATCATTATGACACTGTACACAACTTCTGCCTGACAAGAGACGACCTGAACAAAAACACCATTATTCTCGTTAAGGAGCAAGACCCTTGCCGCCTTCTTTACCTAGAAGCAATATACATCGCATTAAAACAGCCCAAAATCAATACTCAAACCGATGACTTCCAGGTCCTGCCAAACGCCAAGCGACAAATCAATATTAACACCCGCACAGCTAATGGGCTATTGGCCTAGCTGTTTAGCCCCGCCCACACAAATCAGAATCCAGCCTGCCTGAAGATGGAAGCAGTTAGTTCCGAAACGTTGCAATCAATAGGATTGGTGCTCAAGGCGTCGAGCTAGCGCCGCCCTTGGGGTATCTGCAGCGCCGTCAGGAGAATGCCAATGTCTCGTTAAGTCAGTGCCTCGCATTAAGCCAGTACCCGTGTGTTGTGTGCCATTCACGTAAGCCTCCAGTGTGTGTTATAGACAACCATTTCATATACAGTGTGACCATGTGAGTCTCTGTCCACCCACCCCATCAGGACTGTGTATTGTGACCTCCGCCATTAAATTTAGACAGTGTATTACAGTGTGTCAGTGTCCTCTTCCTCCGGGTGAATCTGAAAGGTGCCATCAGCGGTGAAGAAAGTTACTCGCTTCAGGTACTTCTACCGAACCTCCGTCAGGAGTTAAGTGGTTACGTGGGGCGTCCTTTGGGGTGATAAGAAAAGTGAGTGCCCTGCGTAACATTGGTGTCAGTAGTTTGGGGTTGATTGTAGAAAATATCTGTGGCCGGTAGCTGTGTAACACGCGGTCAAGATGGCGGGCAAGGAGGAAGAGGAAAGCGAGGTGACGCCTTGTGACGTCGTCACTGAGGAAGAAAGCGGCGTGCTTCTAACGGAGGAAAGTGTGGGCGCCAACCCGGTCCCTGTGTGCGAGCGTGACACAACAGAACCGGAAATGGCAGGAGAAAGCAGGTGGGGGAGTGAGATGGCGGATAGCGAGGGAGTGCCCAACGCATGGACTACCACCGTGTGGTGGAGGCTCTGAAGAGGAGATTTGGCCATCACCAGCAGGCCGACGTGTACCGTGCTCGCCTTAAAGGCAGAGTGCGGGCTAAGGGAGAGCCTTTACCTCAGGTGGCGCAGGACATCGAGACGCTCGTCCGCCGTGCCTATCCTGTCGCTTGTGAGGACATGGTGGAAGAGTTGACCATGGACCGCTTTGTCGATGTGCTGCAGAATAGAGAATTACAGCTTTACATCAAGCAAGCCCACCCGAAGGACGTAAGGGAAGCGCTGGCGAGGGCCCTAGATTTGGAGGCATTCATGCGCACCTCTGTGGGCGGCGTGAGCACCATGGCACCGGCGAGACCTTTCCCCACCCACGAGTTCAGGGCCAGGCGTGTTCAGGCTTCCATCCCGCCCAGGAGGAAGCCACCGACTCATGGACGCTCAAGTCCCGGCGGGACCCGAGGCCCCTGCTGGGAGTGCCAAAGGGGCATTTTGGCCTG
>JACEEZ010001917.1:2500-10000 GCA_016584305.1 Chionoecetes opilio
GGCTAGCCGCCAGATAAGTCACCAGACAACGACTGCAATGATGCAGGGGTAATGTCACCGTGGGAACTCTCTGGAACGCAGCTTTGAAGAGAGGTGGATTGCAGCGGCAATCGTCAGCACCGTAGAGTAACTCTTCATACAGCTGGGGAGCGTTGAATGGTTGCGGGACAGAGAAGGGCCAACTGTAGGTAAGCCCACGTCTTCAGGATGGCCTTCTAGGGATGAGAACAGCAGCTCGGTAGTAGAGGAGGTGTTGCTGGAGTGGAGAGCTATGGCTGTCTGCTTTAATCGTGGCGGCGAGGCTCCGTCATTAACTTGCGTAGAGTACCCCCCTTAAGCCGCGGTCACACGAGCAACTTTTCCGTCAATATTCAGGCGGCAATAATTATTCAGCAAAGGCAACACCTTGCCGTGTTTTGGTCACACGGACTTTCACAGAGGTAGCAAGAGTTTTAATGGCAATTTTGGCTTCTCAAGATGTATCTGAAGAAGCGTCTTTGGAAAAATAGGGATAAATAGGGAGAAACTGGTTCACAAATAGGGTGGTGAATGATTGAAATGGATTCTTGTGTATGGAAGCGCGTCAGACTTTTGACATCCAACATTCAAACATCAAAGTGATCAATAATATGTTGGTATCCCCTAAAAAATTTCGTTATTAATAGACCGTCAACAAAGAAAATGGAGACCATCCCTAACTCATGTAAATTTTTCTAGGTGTTTTGAATCCTTCAACACGCTTAAAAAAACGTACAAGAATGTACAGGGCTTCACAATTCGTCTTGTAATCGGTTCTTGCCACTATGTAGCTATGTATTTCAGCTTCTGTATATTGAATTAGAGCGTGCATTAAAAATAAATGTCAAATAATATGCGTTGGTGGTGGGAATTTTGTGACAATATTCTGACAAGAATATTGTCGGAAGACCAACATGATGGGCTTCATAAAAAAGCGCAATTATATGCGAGTTTGGGCCACGTTTGTGTTGCCGGCTGTAATATTGCCAGAAAAGTTGCTCGTGTGACCGCGCCTTTACCCTGGGAGAGTGGCTGGAAGAGTTGATGTGGAAAGTCAAGTAGCTGCCGCTTGAAGCTCCGAAGCACGCCGCTTAGTGAAGGTGAAAGTGGTAATCACCGTTACCGGAACGATGGAGGTGTAGTTCAGGTGTAGTTCCTCACATACTCGTATACTTACATTAAGAAAATATGATCAACATTTTTGCTGGTGTTTTAGTGCATTTAACTTTCTTTGATATAATTAATACGAAATATTTCTCTACATATGAAAATGAGTCGACTATTTGACCTAATGTTTCATGTAATAAATTTCCCAGGATGCATAACATTAGTATTTGCTGCTAGAGATCGATGCACCAATGGTCAACTACAACATAATTAACTTGACTCAGTATTCTCTTTTACATTTCTAACTGACCGAAGTTTTTTTTCTAGCTTGGCGTTTGTGTTTGTCCGGAAAAAAAATATTTTACTGTACGTACATCAAATACTTCTTTTACATATCCACCAGGAAAAAGTCGTTATCACGTGAACCAGCCTCAACACTAATAGCCCATGGCACCGGACCCCCCAAAATCACTTTTTGGTACCATCCGAGGTGGCAAGGCCTATTGATGTTTTGTATATTTCCCCATGTCTATAGGATATATTTTGATATGATAGCCTTTGCTATTTTAGTGCTAGTAATTGCGACTTTTATAACCGCACCCAACGGTACTCAACTACGGACATCCGCAACTGTGAAAGTGATATTACTATAGATTAACCTTCTGAAAATGTTCAAAATCGAAGTTCATTCAATTACAGTTTTATTTGCTAATATACACACAATAACATAATAAGCTGGCATCAGGTTAAATGACAAAAGTTAAAACACTAATACTAATCAACATAAATGTGTCGCTACCATATGCAATGAAGTCTGAATGTGTACTTCTATGCGACTTCTTGTGAACAAAACAAGGACTATTATTCTTGAAACTATTGTATTAATAATTTGTTGAGTCATATGGAACCTTTAGACCTGCATAGAAGCACCAGAAACATAATTCATCCTCTGAATCCTCTGAATCCAGCTCAAGGTCGGGTTCCTGCTGCTGCACTGCTTGGTTGGTGCAGGTCTGGAGCTTGCACATATCAGTGCATGTGAGGCCATTGACCAGGCATGCACAGTCAGGCAGCTTGCAAACCCGTGAACATTTGCAAGCCAGTAGTTCCAACACCACCTCTGGTGCTGGTGCCGAAAGCATCCAGAGGATGTTCAGCTTCCCGTCTTCTTCAGTCCAGCCATACTCACTGGGGCTTAGCACGTTGGCCTTGGGATCTAAACAGCGTCTCCAGATAGCAGCCTGGAAGTTGGCTCTCTGTGCGTGTAGGAAGAAGCAGTCTCTGCATGGTGGCAGCTAACTTGACTGCTTCCCCTCTCTTTGCACAGAAGAGCTGGTAGCGCAGCTCGTTGACAATGCTGCCCCCTGCGGCGCTGCTTCTGCTCTGGATGCTCCTGCTGCCAGCATACATTGCACAAGTGAACTGCTCAAGCTTATCAAAGATCTCATCGTTCAATTCCCAGCATTGGCCCAGCTGCTTGAATGCCTGGTTAGACGGGTCCTTCTTGAGTATCGTCACTGCAATTAGCTTGCCTTTACCGGCGAAGCAGCTTACAGAGTCACATCCAGTGAACGCATGCAGGCCAATCAGCCTGTCGCAGACACCCTGCCCTTGACTTCTCCCGATCTTGTCTACATCTGCGTATCGGGTGCGAGTCTTGGTTCCAAACTTCTGGTAGATGGAGTTATCCATGGTGCTGTGCATGGCAAGGCTAATGATGAAGACACCAGTGTCCTCTGAGCAATTGACGGCTGCCTTGTAGCCATCTCTCGCTGCATGCAGCGTGTGGAGAAGCAGGCGGGTATCAGCCTCTTCTTGTGTCGACTTGAGCTCAGGTACCTCCTCCCACTTGTCTTTTGTTAGCTTGAAACAGCTTTGTTCACAGGTGACATAGAGCGCCTTGTCCGGTAACTTCTCTCTGTACGTTGAGAGTTATCACTTCTCTGTCAAAAACCTGAACAGGGAGGTCTTGTTTGAGGATCCATACAGGAATTTCCTCCACTGCTGCACATGATGCCGCCAGCTAGGTTCTTGTATTGGAGAGAGCTGTCGGCACCTCGTTCAGCTTGAGTGTGTTCAGCTGATTTCAGCAATGTTTGATTGAGGTGGAGCAGTAGACATCAAAGACAATATCAATTCTCTTGCTTTTTCCCCCTTCATGAAGGATGTTGGTGAAGGCCAGCTCTGCCACCTGTCCCAAAGTCTTGTTGCTTCCATTCAGCTTCTGGACCAAGCCCATCCCGTCAATGATGGTAGCAGATGGGGTTGGGATCTCTTCTGCTGCAGACACATTCTTCTCCAGCTCTCTGGCAAGGGCCGCCTTGTTTATTTTCCTTAGCGTCCCATCAGTATTTGCCAATGCCCATGGCAGTGGGCATAGGGAGTAGGCAAAAACATCCTTAATGTTTACCTGTCGGCTTTCAGCAACCAAGATCATGTGGCTGAATAAGTTCCTGTCCGCCTTGAGAACAATATCCTGCGAATTCTTGGACTTACGTTTGACATTGATGTTGGCGAAAGTCTTCAGGCCTTGAATCTTCAATTTGCCGTGGATTTTATCCTGCTGGTCCTCGTCTAGCCTTGCCTTGAATTCTTGGTATGCCACTTCTCCTACTGTATGAGCTCTCAGCAGGCTACCTAGCGTAGTTGACCCTGTCGTATTCGAAGCACCATGGAATCATGGTTCGGATGCACGACAGGTGGAGCATCCAGTCCCCTTCTCTGGATGCACGGATAAGGCCGAAGAGGATCTCCACCATGTCTAGGTAGGTCACCCAGAATGCTGCAAGTCCACTGCCGCGTCTGAGAACCTCAAGGTATTGCTCGAAGAGATCCAAGATACGTGTGCAAGAGGGGTTCATGAGGATCTGCTCCAGACCATTTTGAGAGATGTCCTTGGCAAAGATGTCAATGACTCGCAGAGACTCTTCCAGATGTACCATGTCGTCGATGTTTGTCGCTTCTTGCCAGGGCAGGAATCCCTTCCACACTAGGCGCAAAAGAGCTTCATAGACCAGCTTTTGCAGTCGTACTGCTCAGATGTACTTCCTGCCATCCATGATGCCCACGACTGAACCTTGTGCAATGACCCCAGACTCAATACACAGATAACGGAGCCCGGCATCTTGAAAACGCTTCCCGATGGTTGCTAGAAGAGTGCAGATGGTATGAAAAGCACTCATCCTGATGATGATGTTGCTGAACTGGTCAGGGTGCTTCCAGGTGATATCGACAGCCTTTGCATATAATGCCTGGTCAAAGACTCAGACAATCTTCGTCATGCCCAATGACTGCTGGATGCTGAGTGACTGCTTGAGAACCTCATTGACTGTGGACATCTGTGTGGCAGGGGCATTGATTGTGGGAAGGTAGCCGACGTTGTCAGGGGTAACTGCCACCTCCTCTCGGGTCATGATGCTGAAGCCGGTCCAGCTGCTAACTGACTGGTCTTTCTCTTGCAGCATGCGGCCCAGCATTCAAACAAGATTTTTCTGCCTGGCAAGCTGGGTCTCCACGTCAGCAACAACTTCAGCGGTCTTGCTCATGGGTGGGCCTGCCCGTTGCCCGGCGTTGTACGTTGGCAGCATCAGCGGAGGTGCATCAAAGCTCCTCTTCTTTGTTCTGGCCACAGTAGGCCTGGGTTGGGGAGGGACCAGGTATGTCGGCTTTTCCTGCACTGCAATGCCATTCACCCTGGGCGACGTACCTTCGCCACTCAGCGTCTCTTCTAGACGGTCGATGTTGTCCTAAGCCAAGGTTGTGAAGACACCGGGAAAGAGGTTGCTTGGCAGTGCGGGATAACCTCCTGAGGCAGACAGCTTCTGCAAGCAAAGGGTGGTGTCAATCTCCTCCATCTGCGAGTACGCAACACAATGCCCAAGGCGGTTGAGGATGCTTATCAGCTCAACATTACCTGTCAAAGACTTGACACTGAAGGACAGGGTAATGTGTTTGGGCGGCTTGGAGTTGCCACATGTCACTGCATACACAATGTCCGGGCCAAACGATTGCAGGAGACGCTGAACTCTTGGGGTTACAATGTCAATGCTGTGAGGGTCGTCGGACCCTGTGAGCAGGGTGCGCAAGAAGCACAGGAGTGATTCTGGAACGATATCAGGTTTGACACTGTCTATCTCTGGTGGCCAGGATTGGTTGATATTTTTGGCTTTGGTCTTGATGTCAGCCCTGAGTTGCTTGGCAGCCTTTGTTTGGAGTTCCTGGGCATCACTTCTGGACAGGGTCTTCAACTGTTTCTTTAGAAATTGGTTTTCCCTGACGCGTTCCTGCACAGTTAAGCTGTCTGGATAGATGAGAAGTTTGCCATTATGATCTTGGATGATGTGAAGAAATCCACCAAACTCCTTCTCAACCCTTTGCCGCAGGTGCTTTTTGGTGGAGTCTTGCACTTGGTCCACACCAAAGCTCTTCATGGATGCCACAAGTCTAGAGGTAACATCAGTCATCATCAGGACTTTTGGGGTACCGAAAAGCTCCATTCTGATGTAATGAAAGAGCTCACTGTATGACTGACTAACAGCCGCCACATATATATCTTCATCTTCTTTGTCAGCACTGACAGCACCCTTCTGCTGTGAAGTTTCGCCCTGTGTGTAGAATCTATAGCAGGACCTGTGGTAGTGTGCTTCAGCGGCCACAATATCTCTGCTTACAATGCCAAGTATTCTACTGTCCAGTTTCTTTGTGGCGGCATTCCTGATCTTAGCATCAGCTCTCAGTTCTCTGCACTTCACCAACACTTCTGGAGTCTTCTGTCGTTTGGCGTACTTGTTTGTTTTCTGGCAAAATATGCACTCTGCTTCATATGTTCTTGAGGTGCTAGGGATTGCACGACCAGCCCTTGCAGGGTTGCTATCCTCAGGACAGCCATTGGTAGTCTTCTCTTTTTGAGCAAGGATGCCATCTAGTGCTTTCTTCATCGTGAAGATGCTGCGACATTTTCCGTGGTAATTGAGAGCAGGGATCTCTCCTTCGGGAGTGTCCTCAGCCAATCCAATATGGGCTCATGACGAGCTGTCATTTGAGCTGCCCGGAGGATAGTTTGCCAGGAGTCGATTGATTGTGGTGAAATTAGGTTTTCATTGTTGTCGAAACAATGAATGACGCACTCTAGCCGCGGGCGCTTTGGAGTCGGATCAGCACAAGGGTGCTCAGTGTCCGCCATCATTCAGCTCGTCCATCTGCAACAGACAAGAACATGGATTAGAACAAAATTATTCCAGTTCTTTCAACGTAAATACTCTGGTAATATAAAAGACTTCAGACGTAAATGATATCAAGATATGGATTTCTGTGCATATACAGTTTTTTGTAGTTAGCCTCTTAGACGTCAATAGATAACATTTGAAAAATAATAAGAATAACATTTAAAAGATGAATCATCACCCTACAATCTCATCTCTATGACATTTTATCGAAAAATTAATTATTTTAGAGTTATTGAACTAAATATGCCTGGGAAACGCAATTTTTTCAATTTGGATGAAAACATGCCTGCAACTTCCGACTTCACTTGCGCAAAAACTATGACATGTATAGCAAAAATGCATGGAGACAAACCTGTGCATAATTTAATTTACAAAATCCTTAGTCGTATTACCCTTTATGCCTACGATGCACCGTTTCATAAATAAAAACGGAAAATATGAAAAAAATTACCCTATGAAAGTGGGTTTTTCACAAAAATATACCGTAAAGCTACCAACATGGAAAGGCTATCATACATTATTTTACTTCTATTGATGCAACAAACAAAATGGCACAAGTATAGTTTTGCCACCTTGGGTGATACCGATATCTGGTCCGGCCCATGAACAATAATGGGTTAATGGCATAGGGGAGGAGGTAGCGGAGTGGTTAGTGTCTCCGACTGGCGTTCTCGGTGACCCGAGTTCGATCCCCGAAGAAACCCAAAACCTTTCTGCACCGTCGAGTGGCCTAAGAACACCCACATGCTATGTCCATCAACTCTACCTTCGATTGCGAGTGCATCGGAGGACACAGGGGGGCGGCATGAGCCTCTAATCACAGGCGTCACTATAAGAATCCTGCCTGCGCCACCACGGGCGAGGACCGACCATCACAGCCCCCAAGTGAACCTCCAAAGCCTACCATCCGAGCCCTGGGTCACCACTGCCTACAGGCGCTATAGGCACAATTCTAAAAAAAAAAAAAAAAAACTCTTTCCGACCCATTATCGTGTTGCAGGAGCGAGATTAAGCATTTCCTGACTATTATTTTTATGTAAGGCGGCAGTGATAATTCCTAAGGTTTTTATGTATGAGAGAGAACGACACATACTCTCTATCTCTCTCTCTCTCTCTCTCTCTCTCTCTCTCTCTCTCTCTGTTTCTCTCT
>JACEEZ010001917.1:16153-40872 GCA_016584305.1 Chionoecetes opilio
ACTTCGGCTTATTTGCGCAAAAACTGGCGTCATAACCGCAGTTGCGCGCTTAAACATAATTTTTTTTTTTTTTTTACATCTGTGCCTATAGCGCCTGCAGGCAGTGGTGACCAGGGCTTCGATGGTAGGCTCTGGAGGTTCACTGAGGGTTCTGATGGTTGGTCCTCGCCCGTGGGCGCAGGCAGGATTCTTATAGTGACGCCTGGATTAGAGCTCATGCCGCCCCCCTGTGTGCACTCGCAGTCGAAAGTAGAGTTGATAGGCAGGGCATGTGGGTGTTCTTAGGCCACTCGACGGTGCAGAAAGGTTTGGGTTTCTTCGGGGATCGAACTCGGTCACCGAGAACGCCAGTCGGAGACTCAAACCGCTCCGCTACCGCCTCCCCAAAGGAGGAGGAGGAGATCTATCTATCATTGCGCAAAAACTATGACATATATAGCAAAAATGCATGGGGAAAACCTGTGCAGAATTAAATTTACTAAATCCTTAGTCTTTATGCCTACGATGCACCGATTCATAAATAAAAACGGATAATATGAAAAAAATTACCCTATGAAAGTGGGTTTTTCACACAAATATACCGTAAAGGCTAACCATTTCCAGCATGGAAAGGCTATCATACATTATTTTACTTCTATTGATGCAACAAACAAAATGGCACAAGTATAGTTTTGCCACCTTGGGTGGTACCGATATCTGGTCCGGCCCATGGACTATACTGGTAGGGTAGTATCTTACGCAAGGGCGCATTCGCTTGAAATGTTCAATGTTTTACTATAATTACTCCTCTACATTCAACGTTTCCACCACGTTTTACCCAAGATCAGAATTGGTATACATTGTCAAACAACTATTCACCCAGGGAGCAGTATTCAGTATACGGGTAGGGTACGTAGTGTTCTAGGCAAGGGCACATTCGCTTGAAATATTCTATGTTTTACTTTAATTACTCGTCTACATTTAATGTTTCCACCACGTTTTACTCAAGATTAGAATTGGTATACAAATTATCAAACAACTATTCACCCAGGGAGCGAGCAGTGTTTCAATAAAAGAGTAGGGTAGTTATCTGGTAATGGGAATGTAGCTACTCTGGCAATGGTTAGCTAGTTAGATCGCTATATGTGATCTGAAAGGTGAGGGTGTGCGTGGTTAATGTTTTCCTGTGTGACGTCGTCTGCCGTGCGTGCGCAATGACGCGTATTTGTGCAATGTAGCAATGTAGTCGAGGAAAGGCTAGCTGGTCAGATCGCTACACTGGTACCTGTTTTACGTTCTCGCACGCTTTGCCAGACGTATAAGTAATAACTGAAATACATCAGGAAACTCAAAAATAGCATTATAATTGATATTTTATAGTCAAAACTGATGTAAACAAACGAAGCGTGGCGCTCGCGTGGTGCAAGAAGGGAGGGAGTGGGGAGGTTGAAATCCATTAAATATCCTTATTTGGGAAAAACTAACTATCAGTGTGTTGCCCAAGGCCATAGCTACCATATGACTTAAACAGATTTTTTGTATTTCATGAATTTTCGATATATTCAGGGTGGGCGGTCCCCTTAACAAGAGGGTTACAAGTGATGTGTTGTGGGATGCAAGACAAATTATGTCTCTAGAAAGTCTCAGGAGGGAAATGAAGCGAGTCAAGTACAGAAGTGTCTTCTTTATACCAAAGCGCAATGATGACTACGAAGTGACTTTGGTATGTCCTTTTGGGGTGGCAGAAAAGTACTCTGCTTTGATAGTCGTTTTTTTTACTTGGGAAAAAGGGTAACAGGTAAGGTGACTGGGGGACTGGTGAGGCTCCTGCCGGGTTGGAGTGATTTGGTGACTTGGAAGTTTGGATTGCTGGTACGAATTGTGTTCAAGTGACTCCCTCTACAAAAAACCTTTTTTTAAAAGGGTCCATACTCAAGACTGACCCCCATGACCGAACCCCTGATCACCTGCGACCTAAACATTGGCGAGGTGAGTGAGTTTAAAGGATTAGCGTATTGCCTGGGGAGGGATTAGCGTTTTGCCTAGGGAGGGTTTTCCCAGGTTTTCCGGACCCAACATAAGTATCAGAACACAGAAAAAGTTGAAACATAGTTGAACACATATAAAAATACTAACAATACTACTATCCGGTGAGCTACCCGAGATTCCTCATTCGTAAAAAAGGAAAATAATCTAAACTGAAAAAAGGAGATGGGAACAATAGAAAGGAACAAAACATACCATCTATATATATTAGTAGAAAAAGGAGGGAAAAACAAAAAAAGGATACGTATCGTAAAATAAAATGTGGAAAAAAAAATCTTTGGAAGGTACCGGTGGTAAAAAAACATAGACTAAGATGCGAAAAAAATATTGAGACATAAAATCCTATGTACAAAATTACTCATAAGGTACATGGAAAAGAGAGAAACGAAGGGTTCTTCTCATATACGGGGGAAAAATAACGGTGGCTAGGGGAAAATTGGGAGGGGAAGGAGTAGTAGAAGAGCTGGTTGAGGCTGTGATGAGGAGGTGAGTTTCAGCAGGAACGGGGTTAGGTCCTCACAGTTAAACCTTTGGAAATTTTCTTAAGAGAATAAAGGGTGGGAATTTTTCCTAGTCCCGTCAGTTAAGTGAAGAACTGAACCTTTTTTCCCATGTTCTGAGCTTGCCCGGGAAGGGGCCGTCAAACTTGGGTCTAATTGGAGTGTTTGATTGAAAACAAGGGATTACAAAATTTCACCTACGTCAAGTAAAATGGGAAGCGACTTTTTGGATATGGAGTTTCAGTTTAGAGAGAGCAAGTGTTTGTTGGATACTTTGGTTATTTTTTGGGAAAAAGGTAACCCTTTTAGCTTGAAAAAGTCATCATAGCTGTTTTAAGGCTTAGAAGGTTTGGACAAAAGTAAAAGGGAAAGACATTGTCCTGAGCAAAAGAATTAATGGGTGCTCAGGGGGACGACTTTTGATGGTGGATGAAGAAGCCATCCCCTGAGGGCATAGGTGCCCAAAAAGGGGGTTTCGTTCAGGAAAAAAGGGAGCGTAAAGTTTTGAGGTTTTTACGGTTGCAACGTTATACCAAACCGTTGCACGGGGCGGTAAGCAAGAACATTAACTTCCTAATTTTTGAACTGTTGCAAAAGGAATCAAGAACTTGATTAAAAAAACTCAGTGCCTTTATAGAAAAAACCCTTGGGGAGTGGAAAGGACAATGACATGATCAAAAAGCACGTGCCACTGTTTGTGCGGCTTTGTTGGGCGTGGACAAAAAGGGAAAAAACGTGAAAAAATGACAACAGAAACCAAAATATTGATTCCCCCTTCAGAAAGAGGGATTTTCAACAAATCAATCCCAAAATTCCCATGGTGTAAAGGCCGGATAACTGAGAATGGGAAATGGCATGTAATCCCCTTTAGTTCTTGCACACCTATGACATACTTAAATGTAGTCATTGTACCCTTTTCAGGTGAGCCAGAAAAATTTAAGTCTAGTTGTAAAATGATTTTTCCTTGCCAGATGTGAAGATTTGGTGTGTCATGAATTGTTTAAGGCCGAGGGCATATTGGGGTTTGGGGAAAATTTTGGTGGAGGACGAGACTTAGCTTCCGAAAGGGGGGGTTGCTTTGTCAGCAACTTTTCCCGAAGGAGGTAATGTGAAAAGAGAAGGAACCTTTAGGAATGTCAAGTCTCACCGATTCAAGGTAATAGATGATTTTTGACCATGGGGGTCAGCGTGAGCAGTGTAGAGATATCGTGAGAAAGCGTGTCAAATGGGATGTTGCGGGGGGACAGGAATGAAGGCACTTCGAGAAAGACATCAGCTGCAAGTTAGTTTTGTTTGAATGTACGCAAACTCGGGGCATGAAATCTTGAATTGAAGTCCCCATCGACCCATGCTCCGACTGGCCCTTGGCCTTGAAGAGGTGAAGTAAGGGTTTATGACCGTAAGGCCCTTTGATAGGATAGCCAGAATGGGGTAAAAAAACTTCTTTAAGGACCAAATGACGCAAGGGCTTCGTCTCTGTCACTGCGTAGTTCTTCTCGCCTTGTTAAGTAGACGAGAGGTACCGAGGGGGGCGTTTTTTACCATCGTGGTCTTGCATATACAGCCCGAGACCAGTTAGCTAGCGTCATGTTGAGAATGAAAGGTTTAGTGTATCAGGGTACGCAAGAACGGGCGCAGAAGTGAGAGCGTGTTTAAGAGAGCGAAACTTTTTCCTGACTTCAGACCTTGGAAAGGGCACATCTTTTTGAAGAGTGAAGTGAGTGGAGAAGCCATGGCGGCAAACCCTTTTAAAAAATCTGCGGTAATAGGACTAATTCCTAGAAACACGGATTTGATTACATTGACTGGAGTAGGATAATTGTTACAGCGCTGTTTTTTGTCTTTTGACGTTAGAATACCGTCAGCTTTAAAAAAGGGGCCCAAGAAAGGGTTTCTTTGCGTAGGAACGGCTTTGGAGGTTTTAATTTCAAGCCTGCGTCCTGAAGCGATAAAAACTTTTTGAGTTTCGGAGATGTTTGGGACTGTTAGAGAAAAACGATCAATCGTCAAGGTATAAAAAAAAAGTGTATTACCCTTTAAAACCCAGTGAATATGGAATTGATCAAGCTTTGGGAAACTCGCGGGGATCCAAAAAGACCCTAGGAAACGACGTACTGGAAAGCCCTGAGGGTTAGAAAAAGCAGTGTTTTCACGGCTTCTGCGTCAAGTTCGACTTGCCAGAGCCGGAGCAAAAACCCCGGGGGAAAAAAACAGTGTTATGACACCTAAATTCTGCAAAATACCCTCGAGGACTGGCAGGGGATCCCGAGAAGGAAAGTCATTTTTTTAAGAGCTGGGAAATCGAACAGGGCCTTTCCCCTGAGCTTTTTGGAACCGGGGAACATTGGGCTATTGAATGGACTGCTCGAGCCTTCAATGTTTCCATCATTAGCATTCGGAGACCATGCGACGACAATGGCTTCTTACGGGGGGCCATGCGAAGCTGATGTGGGCGGGTTTTGGGCGTCTTTCTAAGTTAATTTTGAGTGACGATTTTGGTTTTTCCCAGTGTCTCACCGGGGGGGAACACAATACCCCTGAAGTGGTAAAGAGTTGAATAAGCTCATCGTGAATCGGGATGGTCTGGGTTTGAAACATGAGTTTGAAGGTCAGAAAAATTTTGAAGGCGTCTAAACTGAAGTGAGTTAATGAACTCGTGGACTTTTGTGGACTTCGTCGCACGAACGTCAGCTGGAGACAAAAATGTAAAAAGACGTGTACCCAAGTGAGAGTGGGGAACGGGGTGACTTAACCACAAAAAGGGTTTGATCTGCCATGTTTTTTGGGGTCTGCACAGCGCTGCAGGAACAGCTGGGAGCAGAATGAGGACCGTCTCAGGGAGGACATAGCATCGACGTTCAAAACGCCTTTTTTCCCCAACGTTACCGGGGGCAGGTTTTTTTGGTAGAAACTCAAGTTGGACAGACCAGCGTACAGGCTTACTTTGGGCTTCTAAGACCTTGTAAAGTGAGACTTCGGGAGTGGAGTGGGTTATTTAGACGTAGACCCTCTGTGGTACATACCGACGGGAAAGGGCTTACTTTTCGTTTTTTAGCGAGAAAGGGACCCCCGGACGACGACATGGTTGGGGGTGAATGTTGGGGAGGCATTTCAAGTGGAGAACTAGGGAAGGAAACACTTGTACGGAGTTTGTCAGTAGGAGTGCATGTGGAATCAAGAGTTTTAAGCACGGGAGAGCGCATGCATGGGGGGACAAGTCTTTGAACGTCAGGAAAAGCTCTAGAGTTTCAAACCTCTGGAATGAAAAAGTTTACGCCCAAAGATTCCCCCTGTAAGCGTGGGGTATAGGTTATTTTTTGTTGGGTTAGGCAGGGGGCCCTGGAGCGCAGCTGGGAAAGGTTAGCCGTTGCTATATAGTAAGTAGGGGACAGGGGGCAAGTCAGGACATAGGGGATGGTTAAAAAATAAATTTACCCAGAGTAGTGAGTGCGGGGTTTCCCTCGATTCCCCAAAGTTTTCAGGTCGAAGGGTTTTAAAATATTAATTTACATACGCACAGATTATGTTATCAAAGCACTCTTTATTTTGATATTTACTGAAAATCCCGATCAAAAACAAAGTGAAGTGTGTGGTTGATTAGCTTTTAAAAACATTGGGTCCTCCCAAAGTGTTTAGAAAAGGTAACAAAGGAGTGAAGGTTCATCTGTGTGATCGGTTCGTGCTGCTTGGAGGGGGCACGTCACGTGGTAGTCTGGGGGTTTTTCTTTTTGAATGGCGAGGAGATTTTGGGCCTTCAACCCTCAGAGGGTTTGTGTTGCTGTGAATCGAGGAGCGTTTGTTTCGCGACATTAGAAGTGTCGTGACCACTGACCATGGTGATCACAAAAGGTGGGAACATTCTGGTTTGGAAAAATGACGTTTCGTGTGAAGCAGCGCTCGACGGGTCCCCTTTTTTTTGCAGTAATAGCAAAAATAGGCAGGGGGGTGATTAGCCCGGGGCTGCGTGAAAGTGAAGAAGAGGTTTTTCTTTGGGGATTTTTGAGGGGAACGAGTGTTTGAGTTAAAGGGACGAGAAGTGCTGGGGTTGGGGGTGTTGGTGTTTGGGGTTGGTAGATACAGAGAAGAATGAAGAAAGTGCATTTTTTGAAAACACTGGACGAAAAAGTCCCCAAAAAAGGAAGTAATGCAGTTAAGTGTCTGTTGGAGCAAAAAGAAAATGTTTATCAGACGCCTGTTTAGCTGTGGAAGGGGGTATGAGGAACTATAAGTGTAGTATCCAAAAAGGTTACCACGCTTTTTGACTATTTTTCCCTCTTCGTTTTACCCCTTCCCAAAAAATTTTAGCTGTTTATTTAAGTCAATTTTACTTAGAAGATTGTGCAAGGCCGACATAACTGGGAAAAGGGTGTTCTTTTCCCTTTTTTTGGGGTGTCTCAAGTCTAAAAAGTGGAGCAAGGGTACCGGATTTGACTGCACTGAAATATTTTTTTGAAGTGGTCTTTAAATTTGTCATATTCTTAAATTGGAGAAATAATCACTCTGCAGGTATTGTCCCGCAGGCAGTTAGACAAGTCACAGCGGGACTTTAGAGAGCAATTTGATTGCATCGTCAGTGATTTTACGACGCGCATCTATCGGGGGGGGCAACATCTTTTAGTAAAATTTTGTACAGGAATATTTTGCCCGTGAAAATTTTGGGGAAAGGGGGAAAGGAAACCCGTGTACCAGATGATGAATTGGCGTGGTGGGGCTGATGACAGGGGGAATTTTTGAAAAAGAAAGGAAAAAAAATTCCGAGTACACAACAGTTATGGCGAAAAATGATAAAGATAATACTAATGTAATCCTAGATAAGAGTACGTAGATATGAAAAAAACGCGAGAAAACATGAATAAAAGTGAAAAACACAGGTCTTTGGAGAGTGTTAGTGTATCACTATGGAACAAAGCATATGGGTGTGGAGTGTCAGTCTATCACTTAGTACAAAAGAAAAAAGAAAAGGGCTAAAAAAAAGGCCGTTACGTCACAAGTACAAATACCGTAACTCACGGAAACCCTAAATCCAAAGGGGAGGGGTATCAGACACGGACGACACTGTGGGCGGACGCTGTAACAGCCACGCGTTGCGGTATGACGGTCAGGGCCCTAGGGGGGTCAAATCTTATCAGCCACAATCATAAAAGAAAGAAAAAAAATACAAGGGGGAAAAACAAGAGATGGCACTACCAAAAAATTGAAACCAGAAAAGAATGTGACACAAGCTATTTGGGTATTGAAAACACATAGGAAAAATATAATATTATGGTGTACTTAACGAATGTTTGGGGAGGGGGAACAGGTGGAAGCGCGAAGGGTCACAGGGGAGGCGGTGGAGACGAGCGAGCAGGGGGTGGAGGCGGTGGATGTAGATGTGGATGTGGAAAATACAGCGTGATGAAACGGAAACGATGTGTGGAGGGGCGCTGGGCGGAGCTTGGAGCGCGGCCATGGGGGAGGGCGCGGCAGGCGTGGGAACTTGCGTGGATGGGTGGATGTGGAAAGGGAGGGGAAAGGGGGGGTGGACTTGGCGCCGGGGTGCCGGGATGGGGAATCTAGAAAGCCCGTGGAGGGGCGCGAAGGGTGGCCCCGGGTTGAGATACGGGGCGGCCAGGCGTTTTCGTGGGGCTTAGAGTGGCTGTTTTTGGACAATGTGGAGTAGGTGGAAGCGACGTGAATTACGCGGCGTGGAAGTCCGGGGGGCGTAGGTGGAGGGGATGTGCGGCGTGGAGAAGCCGGCGGGCGTAGGTGGAGGGATGTGGGGGCGTGGGGGTCCCAAAAAGTGATTAAACCCTTTTCCAATCCCACGGGAGACCCTGGTAAATGATTTTGGGATTTCACTTTTAGGGTGACAAAACAGGTAACTCGCTTTGAAGTCGTTTATTTTCTTGGGGAAAATGGGGTAAAAGGGAAGGTGACTGGTGGACTGGTGAGTTGCTCCTGCCCTGGGGTTGGGGGTGTGACTTGGTGATTTGGGAAAACTGTGAGTTTCTGGTACGAAGGTCGTTGTGTTTAAGGACCCCCCTCTACAGAAACCCCTTTTTTAAAAGGGTCACGATACTCAAAACCTACGCCTACTGACCGAAAAACTGACCATGACGACCTGAACTTTTGGGGAGGCTGAGGTCGAGTTTAAAGGGTTTGCGTTTGCCTGGATTGGATTTGGTATTGCCCAGGGGGGTGATTATCCAGGTGTTCCAGGGCCCAACATCAATATACAGAACAAGAACACAAGTTGAACACATAGTTGAACAAATAATAATAATAATACAAAATATACATACTAGTGAGAAAAACTGGATCAAACAGGCGGGTTTTGAACTAAAAAAACTGGGGGCCAACTTGGGGCCCAAAGGAAATGTGGGGGACAAAACAAAAGTTTTGGGGGGTCCTGTAACTAGGGGGGGGGGGGGGGTGCGCTGTAGGCACCACATAAAATTTTGAAAGTTGGCATTTTCAAGGGAATCTGAGTTATGGGCTATGGGGGGAATGTTAGATCTAGGTGATAATATTATTCAGTCATAAAAAAAGCCATTTTCAAAGAAAAATTGGGGGAAGAAAATTTAACGAAAGTTCATCTGAGAGTTCAGGTCCATTTTTTTGCGCTGAGTTTTAATAATCCAAGGGGAATGTGAAAGTTTATGCTCTCGGGTACGTTTTAAGAAAAGAAAAGACCAATAGTAAGCATAATACCAAACATAAAACAATTTAGATGCAAAAAGATGGCAGTTTTTTACGATGCACATCTACAGAAATGTATTAGTACGTACCTAAGTCTACCTATAACCTCATACGTTGAAATACTGTAGACAAATAGCTATGATTTTCAGACATGGGTATTCATATGCTACATTAGACACAATGCGATGATACGTTGTTCATTCGGCAGCAATATATTTAGTGCAGCTTAATCCTACGATTATCATGCCGACTCAACAAAGCAATGTAAATAAATTCCTTCTGCGAGTGCACTTTCAATCGACAATACTGCAATGTTACTCAGTATTTACTTGTCATGAATTTCTGAGAAATGTTTTCACTAATTTCATTTTTGGAAAGCTTCTCTCACATGAAGCGCTGGTAACAGGAAGAGTTACGGCTATCAACAATAACTTGTACCAACAGTCAAATGAAGCCTTGTACGGACATATGAATGACAGGAATTGTGCGATTGATGTAGGTTGTTCAGGTTCTTTCATGAGTAATTTTTTCACTAGAGGTATCTCATGCTTTAAATCACTTTGATTGACTGAGTATGCAACTGCAAATACCTTCAAATGTTCTTCAGACAAGAATGTCTATCCTCCAGGACAGAGAGCTGAAATACCACAGAAAATCGCAGATGAGTGTTTGGAAAAACGACGGTTTTGGAAAAACTCAATAATCAAACAGTCTAATACTTCATACAAGATGCTGATGTGCTGCACGTGACTTGAGTCATATCTTTGACCGGTTGTTTCCAGCACGATGAATTAATCAAGTTGTCGAGGTTTTCTTCTCCGACTTCTATTCATTAATAGTGAAATGCAGCATTTCTTACAGAGTTCACTAACCTTCTCAAGAATACTGCTCGATCAAGTTAGAGTTTCGCATATCAGCTAATGTAATGAAATGAGCTTGAGTGTTTTTCCTAGGTCTGCTTGTTTATTCTGTAGCTGCTGTGATACTTTATGAATTTTTCCAAGAATTTCCGAGAAAAAAGGCAGTAAGTAAACAAACTCTGCGTCTATCTGCGCATGTATACCTTGAGCGGATACAGCTCGAGATCCAGTGTCAACCGCAGAAGTCTCCTTCAGGAGTCATGTTATGCATTCCAGCCGCACCAAAGCGTTTTCACACGAGATGGCCCGACATCACCACCGTGGTGTCACTGAGTATGTTGCAGTTCTCGGGCTTGTTCTTCAGGAAACATTTCATGCTGTATATAAGGAACTTTTCGTGAACTACAGAGTTACTAGCGAATACATATAGAGTTCTTCAAGCAGACTAAAGAATTCAGCAGCTTGAGGCACATACTTTGCAGCATTGATCAAAGCCAAATTGAGCCTGTGTCCGTAGCAGTGTACATAATAGGCAAATGAGCTTTATCAAAATGCGGTCTGAACACCACTGATTCCTCCACTCATGACTGATGCTCCATCAAATCCTAAGCCTACAAGTGAAGACTTGTAATCCAATCCAATTGTAATCGAATCCAAATGTAAATAAACATATGAGCATGAAAAGAACCTCTATCAATATATGATAAAACAGTGTATCAACTATGTAGTGAAAGTCATTAATAATAATAATAAATGTAATGATAATAATAATGATAATATTAATGAAATAATCATTATTATTGTTATTCTTTATTATTGTAAGCAGTAGTACCAACTTCTGTTATCGCGGTAGCGGTAGTGAGTTGTGCTCGGCGGCGGCCGCTGCGACCAGCTTGCCACGGGGCCACGATCACGTTTGAAAGTGGGGGGGCCAAGCAGGTGGCAAGCCTAAAATCTGGGGGGCCATAGCCCCCCTGGCCCCCCGTAAAACCGCCACTGTGGATCAAGAGGAGTTTCCGCTACACGAAAGACTTTAACGTTGACAAGGCTTGGGTCTGCGGCCTGTACTTCAGGAGGAAGACTTCAAGCTTGTCAACGTTAAGACTGGCCAGCCTAGGAAGCGCCCTGCCCTTCACCCGTGGGCAATCCCTGTCCACTTCCCCAGTCACCCGTCCCTACCTCCAGCCCAAGGATGACACGCCCAGGCCTACCACCTCAGCTACTAGGTGTCAAGAACGGGAAGGAGGGACGTTTCCTTTTTTGTTCGTTTATAATTATCGCAACTTTATATCTTTTATTTTAGTCAGTGAACTGACGGCTTGTCGGAGACGCTATGTACGTCTGGCCGTGCACATTTCACGTTGCTTCCAAAAAGATGCTGAGGCTTGTATGAATGTCAGTCTGTGTAATAAGTAGTCAGCACAGCCTCTCATGTTGAATATAGCATCTCAGTGTATATTATGCTCATATGGAGTTCTACTAGAAGTAGAGAGGCCTCTATGATCATGCCATTTATGTGTGTACTAGCCGAAAAGCCGCCCTCCGGGCGGACTTTTTGGCTAGCTCCTGCGGAGGGCTATTGGTGGTGGCCTTCGGTCCACCAAACACAGACTCTCCAGATAGCCCCTTCTAACTTTCCTGAAATCATGGATGTAGAAATGTATGTATTAACACCAACCCATTCACATCATCCCCAACCCATTCACTCACCCATTACCATCACCCCCCACCCATTCACTCACCCATTACCCATCACCCCCCACCCATTCACTCACCCATTACCCATCCACCACACACCCATTTCACTCACAAATTACCCATCACCCCCCACCTATTCCCTCACCCATCACCCATCACCCCCAACCTATCACCCCCCACCCATTCACTCACCCATCACCCCACACCCATTACCCATCACCCCACCCATTACCCATCACCCTACATCAAGATTTCCTTAATTCTCGCTACCCACTTTTTTTCCACAATTCTCGCTAATAGGCTACTAAAAAAAGAAAAAAAAAAAGTGATCGGACCATCCCCAAAGTGGCCTTAAAATGTTTTCCTGGTCGACCTGGTTCCAAAACGTGCCATATGATGGGATTGCGCCACTGGGGGCGGAACCTATCGTGGACACACAGACACACAGACACACACACACTTTCGCTTATATTATTATAGAATGACATCGGTATCGCAAGCGTAGCGATTAATAGAGGTGATGCTTAAAATGTGTGTGAATATGTGTGTGTGTATATGTGTATATGTATGTGTGTGTGTGTGTGTGTGTGTGTGTGTGTGTGTTGTGTGTGTGTTTGTGTATGTGTGTGTGTGTGTGTGTTAGAATAACGCGCATACTGCTGGCGTTTGACAACTTTGTATTCTTTTTGTCTCCATGACAGCGAGTTTTCACCATCCGTCACTCCCTCCTGTTCTTCCGCCCCGACTGAAGAAGGCCCGGTTTACACTACCCCATTTTCCTGTCCGTATCTGATGGCGTGACGTCATCAGTAACGTCACCCCATCTACGAGTGAAAGAATCGGAGCCTCAAAATCTTTCTCCGACATTGAAGAGTGGTGGTTCCACTATTTATGGAATATTGTACGTAAACAAATTACGCATTATCAAAATAAGGATGTTCCCAAGGTATGATTTAAAGTTGATTTATTATCAGTAATCCTGGTCGATAATATTAATATTAGAATACATACTAATATGTACTACAAGCTAACAGCGGCACCGCTGCTTTAAGGGTAAACAAAGCCATATGGTATGTACAGTTAAAGACAAAAGTCGTGTCGAGGTTTTGCCCGAATATGAAATGTAACTCGTGAAACATTATTAAAACCCTAACGCAGTTACATGCTCGTGGTTGGTAAGCCTGAATCCTTTAGCTACTGTTGAGATAAGGGTTTACAGCTTCATATCGACCGCCGATGAGATAATGGCTAAAATAAACCAAGGGGATTTCAAAGGTTCGAAAAATTTACTGCTTTGAGGTTTCATATTCGATGTGGAATGCGAAGTATACTCGGCCCAGCAATGATCGCTAGGACATTTCATCTTTACACTTCAGCCACTGAAGACCACATACATCACCGGAAGGGGTATGGAGAGAGCTAGTCACAGACATCCAACCACAAAGGAGATGATAGGTGGTATGATCTCCCGTTATGAAAGAGGAGAGGATTGTGAATACATTGCACAAGTATTCCGTGTCAGTGAGGTAACAGTGGCAAGGTGGAGAAAGCGACATGAGGAAGAACTGACAACAGAGACCCGTCACCGTTCAGGTCGTCCTAAGGTCACATAATAAATGCAAGACCAAGTAATAACAGCAAAACTAGAAGCTCAACCAACACGCAGTGCCCATGCAGTTAGGGATGAACTGCAGCAATAATGCAGCACACGAACAACTGCGTGTCGACTTCGAGCGTCTGGTTTATTTGCCCGAACCCCAGCTATCAAACCTGTCTTGACGGCAAGATATACTATATGATATGATAGACGGGATATGTGTCTCTTGTTGCAATAAAGGACTACTTTACTTGTGAACTTATTTGTCCAGTTCGTATCTGATAATTTAGACATCCCTATTGATGTGTATCATATGGGAAAGTCTTACAATTTAACAAATATATTGAGCATCATGTGTGCTTCAGTCATTGCTTCAAAAAGTTAATCTAATGTATGAGAATATCAATAAGTGGTTCGAAAAGAGACTGAATATACCAGAGAACGCCACATAAGAAAATAAGGAAGTTACAAGAGGCCGTGAAACCTACACGTGGTAGTTCCTGTTACTTAACACTACCTACATCCAGGGGCGTAGCTAGACATTTGGGGGCCCGGGGGGCTATACTTCCTGGAGGGGCCCCTCTTACGTTTGCAGGTGTTGGGGGGGGGGGGGAGGCGAGCGAAGCGAGCCCAACCATCTGGGGGGGTTCGGGGGCCCTCCCGAGGAAATGTTTTAGAAAAGGAACATATTTTGGTGCATTTTGACCCTTTCTGAGACTTCTTTCAATACCCATAAATCCTTTTTAATCCGAATTGAAAAGCCTATGATGGTACTCAAATTTAACACAAACTCTAAGGAATTTAAGTCAAGTTTGTGGAGGATCACAGGAGTTTTGTTTGATTGAGTGATGCATTTGGGTGCCCCCCTCTCCTTGGGGCCCGAGGGGCGATTTCAAACAGCCCCCTTTCGCCCCCCCCCCCCCTTAGCTACGCCACTGCCTACATCCACCTTTCATCCCCATCCATGAAATTATCGAACCTTCTTTTAAAATCCCTATTGCCTCCGCACTAAATACCTGATGATCGAGCCCATTCCAATCATTTACTACCCTATATGTGAACCAGTTTCTCCCTATTTCTTTTTTAAATCTACGTTTTACCAGTTCAAATCTGTTACTTCTTTTTCTTCCCTAATTACTGGTCGTAAGAACTTTTACTACATCTCCTTTATTGTATCCCTTTAACCACTTAAAAACTTCAATCAGATCGCCCCCTACTCTACGTCACTCGAGTGCGTGTAAAAAAGCGTAATAGCTTCAATCTCCTCTCATAACTAAAGTTACGCATCCCCTGTATATGTATAATTTTGGTCATCCTTCTCTGCACTGATTCTAACAAAGCTATATCCATCCTGTAATACGGAGAGCAAAACTACCCTGCATAGTCTAGGTGAGGTCTGACTAAAGCCAAATAAAGCTTTAGAACATTGGTTCTTAACTTTTTCAGAGGAGCCGAACGCTAACTAGCTGAACCCTCAAATATGGAAGGGGAAAAAGATTACAAATATTCAAGAAAAATTGCTTCAAAATTCAATAGTATATTTGGATAAGAAGAAGAATAAATTCCATTTTAATTTATGCAAAAATGAAGGAAAAATTGCCTCAAAATTCAAGAGCATATTTGGATAATAATATGAAGAAAGGAAGGACTCAGAAGCAGTGGCATATATAGGTCTTTAAAAAGGAAGGGGGGTACAGGGGTGAATCCAGGATTGTTTTAATGGGGATGGAGCGAAGCGAGTCTCAACAGCTGAAGGGGTTTATGATAATAGCAAAATTGCAATGTGCTTCGGAGGGCCTCAACCGAACCCCTGAAACTGGCTCACCGAACCCAAGTTAAGAACCACTGCTTTAGATTAACCTCAGTACTTCTACTTTTAACACTCCTGGTAATGAATCCTAAAACAATTACTCGTGAGGATATGAACTAATATGACGTATGAGGTATGGTGAGATCAAAGCTCCTATGGCAGTGCTACCAACCGTTCGTATGACATACGGCAAACAGCACCGAAAGGCGCGGCCAGATGTCTTAACCAAAATTCATTACACTACTTTTGTCTTTGACTGTTCATTCATCTCGCTTCGTGTCTGGCCTTTGTCTTAATTTTATCAAGCAGGTATGTGAATTACATATTGCTGAAGTATATACAATTGCTTTTTTTGATCAATTTATCTTGCCCGTTCCATCAATTGTGGAATTCACCCCGAAGCGGCCTTTCAAGCAACAGCTGCCAGGACCTAATTCTTTTTCTCTGACGCTGAACTGTGGTAGCAGTGATTATCTGGATCTTCATCGTGTATGAATTGTTGTGCAAAGACTGCAGGCCCAGTGCAGGGTCGACAGCCATCATGCTCAGTTTGTTTATGGTGTGTCCCCTGCTGGACGGCCGTCTAGACACAAGGAGCCTGGTTCACACTGCACGGGTAGGGAGTGACGTCACTAATGACGTTACCCGCGTCGACACGGACAGCAAAACCTGGTAGTGTGAGCCGGGCCGAACTGTCATTTGCGCCAAAGCACAATATTGGAAACCAATCACACAAACACAGTGAGTATTAACATAAATTCATTTGTTTATAGATGCAGTATCTTTTCCCAATGACACTGGAGAAGTTTCCTTGTATTCCGCAAACGTTTTTTTTTACAACATAGCCACACCACGTGGTAATATCCGCACAAGCCCGCAGCAGCTTACGAGTTAAGTTCATAACATGATTATCGATTGTTTTAAAACACTTTAATTAGAATAATTCACAGTACTAAGTCACAATTTAGGTGAATAAGCAGGTTCTCCTTAGCATCCAGCAAGCACTGTGGTTAGTAGCTACTTATTTAGTGTCCGGAAGAGTATGAGGCTGCTTTTATAGCGCCCAGCACAGTACAGTATTAAATGTATCTTTCTCTTGTTTATCTTTCTCTTGTTCCAGGTCTTCTCAGACCTGGAACAACGCGCTCCTTAACTGCAGTAAGGACCATCCCTTAGACTATCCCAACCCTGCTGATACAGACAACAAAGAGTTTAACATCAACTCAGTCTACAACAGCACGCATATCTACAAAAGTATTTTCTACAACGTCCTGAACAGTAAGGTGCTGAAATTCAGGAACTTCCGCTGGGTTCTGGTAAGGATTCTTAAACACGTATAAATAAATAAAAATCACTGCTCTTATAAAAAAGTAGATTTGTTTTATTTGCATTTTTTTCTCTTTTAACATCTTCTGAAGTTTTTTTCTTGTAATGGAGGCAGTCAGTCAGCCTAGCTGCTGCAGCCACTGACGCCACCACAACTGAGGCCCTTCGCTTTCTAGCTGCAGAGAAAATGGACCCTGGATATGACGACACAGCAGACTTCTTGGATACTGTCCGCAGGTACTGCACTATGCTTACTTTTCTTTAGAATTTTAAGAGTTATATTTATGGTTAGAAAAATAATCATAAAGGGTGAAATTCAACACTTTTATACCGTATCAGTAGTTAAAAAGAAATTATAATAGTTATGTTTTATGAAACAGGTGAAAAAAATGGGCATAGCATTTCTTGCGTAAAATGCTATAAACAACATACAATGTAAGAAGGAAACCAAAAATGTAATAACAAATATGTATGCAGGTGGTTCACAAACCTGAACGTGAAGACCAAACAACCTGATGTCAGGTTCAGGGACCCACAAATTAGGCGTGTTTTACTGGACTGCCCAACTTCAGCCGCCAACCTAGACTTTGTAGGAGAGTTTGGCAAGTAAGTTTTTACTTTTTTTTGTATGTATTAGTCCCTGTTCTTTTTTTTTATAATTGCATTTAATACTTCAATACATGTTTAATCTTAAAAAATAACTCGAATTTTTATTGCAAATTTTCTGACGAGGTTGCGTACATTGTGTCAGCTCGCTATACCTTTTCTCATGCTACACAGGCATCTGGTAACGCGCATGACAGGAATGTCACACTGTCTTGTTGCAGAACTTTTGCCTATATTAATTCTTATATTCCCTGAATTGCATCTCTCTGGAGCTGAATTCCATAGTTGTTTCCGCCGGAATTTCAACCTATAGTTTGTTAAGACCTATTGCTACAGATAGGCTACTTTATGAACCGAGGACACCAGTATTCTAGTATATATATATTATTTTTTTCCTTTTTCGTTTGAAAAAATAGTACATCACAATACGTAGGAGAACATACAAAAAAATAATGAAATATAATTTGTAATTTTCAGGTTCCTAAAGGAAGCCTACGATGACCCTAACATTGATAATAAGTGGAAGGTGACCAGGGACACCAGCCTGGTCACTTTCTACGCCAGTAGGAACATTAAGCACTTAGCCACTAACGTCTTGGCCATGTACTCTGGTGAACCTTGAAGCCTTGAGTACCTTCGAGGCAAATTCCAAAGCGACATGCTGGAGTCACACATTGGTCACCTGAGAAAGCTGGCTGGGTCCAACTATTAGACAACAGTCAAGAATGTCATGCAGGGTGAGGCCATCATCATCAGGAAGCAGAATTTGCTCTGGTATAGCGGATACGACATCGCTGAGGTTAGCAATGATTGATTGATTTAATGCCTAAAAAGGTGAATGTGCCAGACATCAGAGGTCATATGGCACTATGGCAAAGCATATAAAGGGGAGGGGTTAAATAATAATAGTGAAACGATGAGGGAAGGGGAAAGAACGGAATGTTACAGCAGGATGGTTAGATCAGAAGTAGGATGTGGATTTGTTGGAGGAAGGAGGTTAAATTTTCCAGGGAGAAGGAAGGGGATTCTGGGAGAATGTCCGCAAGACAGGGAGGTCGGGAAAGGGAGGACAAATGAGGGAAGGAACTGGAACGGGCAGGAGTAAAATTGGGGCAGGATATTAGGACATGTTGGACAGTGAGATGAACTTGACAGGGTGTGCAGAGGGTTGGGGAGGAGCGTGACATGAGATAGGAGTGTGTGAGGTTGGTATGGCCTATGCGTAAGCGTGCGAGAGCAGTCTCCCAACGTCTATTAGAGTGGTAATGATATGACCATGGAGAGATAGAAGGTTTGATCAGGCGAAGTTTATTGGCAGAGAAAGTGGTCCAGGAGGATTGCCAGCGGTCGAATAGGAAAGATTTAAAGGAAGGGTAGTAGTTGGAGGCTGGCAAGTTTGAGAAACGGGGGCATTGGGACATAGTGGTCGAGCGCGCCAAAGAATCAACGCGTTCGTTGTCCGAGATACCCACGTGACTCGGTACCCAGCAGAAGCAAATTGTTTTGTGGCGTATGGATAGTCGGAGTAACCAGTCTTGGATCTCCCGAACAAGAGGGTGAAGTGAGCGAAGAAATTGTATAAGAGAAAGGGAATTGCGGGAATTAGTGAAGATAGTGAAGGAACAGGATGGGTAGAAAAGTATGCGTTTCAAGGCGAAGAGGATGGCGTACAATTCCGTTGTAAGAACAGTGGATTGTGTAGGTAGTTGGTTTTGATAGTGAAGAGAGGGGAAGAGGACAGAAAAAGCCAAAACCAGAGTGGGAATTAAACCGTCGTTGTAGCTGGTGCTAGAGGAATGAGGGGAAAGGTGTTCAGAAAGGAGAGGGGAGGAAAAATAGGAGAATGGTAGATTTGGGGAGAGGTAGTGGGGACAGAAGAACTTTGGGGGAAAATTAACCCATGGGGGAAGGGAAATTTAACGTAGAAAGGGAGAGATTAAGAGTAGGAAGTAGGAGGGGAGAGAAGGGTGCGCATGCAAACAGGGAAGGGGCGGGGAAACGGGGGGAGGAGGTGTCCTGTGAGGGAGATTGGGGGGCGGAATTTAGAAGTGGGAAAATTGAGCGGCGACTAGCCCGAAGTGATAGGAGGGCCGACGGCGAGAGAGGGACGAAGGCCCACTAGCATGAGGCTCTAACAGGGGAGGACAAAAGGGCACCTGAGCCAACGGGGCCTGGGTGGTGAACGGGGTCCAAGGTTAAAGGGGGGAGGAAAGGGGCGAGGAATAAATTGACATCATAGTAAGAGTGGAGGACCAGGACTGTGGAGGGAGGAGGGTTTGCGGTCAGCCCCCAAACATGGAAGTTTGTAGGAGGCGAGGCGACGAAGGGCATTTCCCTTTAGAGATAGGTAGTGCCTTCCAGGTAAGGCGAGAGTCGAAAGTGGGGCCCAAGGAATTTTCCAGAGGAGAAATACTTGGAGGTTGTCATATGGGGAAATGGAGGTGAAGTGGTACAGAGAGCGAAGAAAAGGATGGAGAAGGTTTTTTGTGGGAGAGAAACGAAAGCCTTTTTAGTACCGGGAAAAACCCGGGGAAAAATCGCAGTTTGGGAGGAGACTGCGGGGGGTCCCGGGGGGAAGGGCCCCGTAAGGGCAGGTCCCCCGTAAAGGGAGGCCCGGGACGCCAGGTGGAAAGGTTGAAACGAGCCTTTTCTGCAATGGGGAACAAGAAGTGCGGGGACACCCTTTGGGGGACACCTTAATTGGGGAAGGACAAGAAGTGGAGGAATACTTTGACCCTGAAGAGCATCACATAAAAAGGATTTGAGAAGACCCCCAGTTCCCCAGCTATGCCAAAAAAGGGGTTTAGCTGGTGGGGATATGATGTCCCCAGGCGGTATCAAAAAAGTTTTTCTCTAAATCAAAAAAAACCCAAAAGGATGATTCGGAGGGCAAGGCTGGGGGTAATTTTTTGTTTCCAGTGGGCAAAGGGTGCTTGCTTGGGGTATGCGTAGCCAAACTGAGAAGGGAGAGAAACTTTTGGTTTCCAACCAAAAAAGCGGAATTGATCATGGCGTTCCAGAACTTGCATGGGGCACTAGTAAGGAATGGGGGGGTAATCTTGGGGGGGGTACCGGATTTATTGGGTTTGAGGAACGGAAGGAAAAGGCTTCGCGCCATAGGGGGGAAAGCCCCCAAGGGACCAAAGCCGGTTAAAGAGGCTAGTAAAAAGGGGAAAAACGGGGGGAGGGTTTGAGCTTTTTGTAGTGAACCCCGTCAGGCCTCACATGGCCCGGGGAAAGAAGAAGAGAAAGGGGCTAGTTCAGAAAAGAGAAAGGGGGCATTTAGTATTCAGAAGAGGATAGAAAAAAGGTAACGGAATGCGTTCCCTGGAGCTTTGATTCTGTGAACTGGGAGAGAGGTGGGATCCCTACAAACGAACTAAAAAGGAGCCAAATTCCCTGCTACTTGGAATGGCTCTGAAATAATTTTTTTTATAAAACGTGCGGACGGGGGAAAACAGGGGGGGTGTTTACCTCCCCAATTTTAGGGATCGGCGCCAAACTGATAAATGGGGTACTGTGGTGAGGGGAGACGTAGTCCCACAAAATTACTGGAGTTTAATGTCCGTTAAGGGCGGGCGGGGTTTTTTTAAAATGAAATTAAACTGGTTTTTCCCCGGGGTCCCCGGTTTGCAGGGGTATGCCCCAAGCAGCCCGCTTTGACGGGGGGCCTTTTTGTACTCCAAAGTCCACCAGGGAACACATTTAGGGGAAAAAAGTACGAGAGGTTGGGGGGATAGCTGAAAGGGCGGCACTTAGAATAGAGACGGAAAAGCAGGTGGCATATCAGGGTGGAAGAAAAGGGGGAAGGATGGGCGGAAGGGCAAAAAAGGGGGGCAAAAGTGCGCCAGTCGGCTCTGCGTAAACCCTCGTGGGGGGGTTAGGAAAGGGCGTAGGGGTAGGAAAAGGAGGATGGGAAAAAGGGGTCGCATTGGGGGTATTGCGAGGCCGCCAATGCAGGTTAAGGTGGGGAAGGAGAGCAAAGAGAGAGGTCAAACAAAAAATGACTGAGCCCCTCACATCAAAGGAGTGGGCATTAAATTTTAAATAAGAGGTGTTGGTGGTTAGGAAGCGTTAAAGGGGCGGCCAGGGTTTTTATGGGGGGAGCACCCCAAAGGGGGGAGTGGCGGCAGCTAAAATTTCACCTTCTACCACCCAAAGGGGGGTTGTAGGCGGGGGGAAATGCTGAAAGGCATAAAAGTCAATAGGATATAGGAAAAATAATGGAAACAATAGTATCCTTTTGGATATATACCCTTAAAGGGTAATGAGAGAGTATTTTGACTTCACAGAGAATAAGCCTTTTTCTGGGGGAAAAGGTTTTGGGGGGAAGAAAAGAATGGGGGAGGAATAAATTTGGGAATTGGGAATTTCGCCCGGGGGTTGAGTATGGAAAGTTTCTTGGAGGCAGTAACTTGGGGGTTTTATAGCAGGAAAACGGAGACGAAGGGCTTGCTGGGGGCGGAACCCCGAAGTTCCATTGGAAAACGACTTGTGTAGACGTCAAAGGGTGATGAGGTTGGAAGGTAAGTAGTAGGGGTCAGAGGGTTCATGGGGGGTCAGGGGGGGGGTAGGAGTAGAGGGGGGTATGGTTTTGGGGTATCGGGTGGGGGGTACGTAGTAGGTGAAGGACAGTTATAGGGTCAGGGGGGTGAGGGGGCAGGGATGGGTTTTTGAGCAAAAAGGGGGTCGAGCGTATAGCCAGGGGGAGGGAAGGTAAGGAACAGACGTGACAGTAGGGGGGCAAGGAAGTAGAAGATGGGGGGGGGACTAGGGTGTCAAAAAAAAGGGAAGAAGGTGGGGTGGGGGGAAGTGGAGAAGGAAGGGAAAAGGGGGAATGTTTGGGGGTCAGGGGAAGAGGGGGGGCGGAAAAGAGAGGGGAAAAGGATGACTCATGAGACCCGTGAGGGTTTTGGGCAGAAGGTGGGGGAAATGAGGCGGTTGGTGAAAGGGCAAAGGGGTCATGTCTCGACGACGATCTTCGTCATACCATGGTCTAGCTGGAGGTTGGACGGGAGACTTGGGGGGGACAGGATTTCTTTAGGAGGAGTGTAGAAAGTGGGTTGGGAACTGAGGAGGGAGAGAGGTAGTGGGAGGTCCCGGGGGGAGGGAAGGGGGGGACGTTTGGTGCTGACGTTAGGCCGAAGGGGGCTTTTAGGAGGGGGTGGGGATCGGGGCGAAAGGAGAGGTCGGATATCAGGGTTGAGAACGGCAAAGGAGTTTTTATGGAGAGGTAGGGGGGGGCGGGGAGCAAAGGAAAAGGGGAGTGGGGGGAGGGGAAAGGGGAAAAAGAGGGGAGAGGTTTTGAGGGGGGGTTCGGAAAAGTGGGGTTGGAAAAAAGCTGGGAGACGGGGGTTTGGGGGGAAAATCAGGCGGCGACTTCTTGCGGGCTTTCTCTCAGAGTTAAGCCCCTTTTCAAAACTGATGGAGGCCACTTCTATTCGAAGCGGTAGATAGACAACCTCTGTAAAGACGTTTGTGGAAAACCACCAATTTTGACATGTGGGCGACGTAGCAGGACTAGGGAAAGAGCATGGCCGGTTGAGCACAAAAAGAGCAGGGGGAGAGGATGGGATTTCAGGTGGGCCAAAACGCCAGCAGTCTGGCTTGGGGAGGATTAGGGCGGGAAGGTTTAACTGGCAAGTGCCCCGCAAATAAACTATCGGAGCGTTTTTCCTTTTGAAGGTGACTTTTCAATGTTGGGAGGGGACTTCTGGCGGCCCCGGGGTGGGATGGTGTAGCATAAACTGCGGTGGTATCATAATCCCCCTTCCAAAAAGGGCGGAGGGGTTTTGCGCATTGGACCCTTCTTTGTCACGATGGGGAAGCATGCGGGGGGATGGAAACATTTTCCGTACAGGGGCTAAAAGCAAAGTCCCGGGGCGTGATGTAAATGGTTGCCGTCCAGGTCTTTAAATAGACATGCATAGCTTGGGCTTTAGGTTTTAAAAATCACCAGGGGGGGGGCCGTCGGCCGGGGACGGAAGTAAACCTTGCCCACTTTTCGTTTGGGGGCATTTCTGAAAACTGAGGGTCAAGCGAGTGAGGGGCGTCGCTGGGACGTGAAGAAACGATCCCATTTGCAGGACCAAAAAAAAGTGCTAAAAGGGGGTGAGGGGGAGAGTTGATGTACGTGGGCGTGAGGAAAAGGGGCCCCGTGCGACTTAGTTTCCCCGGGGGGAGAGGGATGTAGGGTGCAAGGGGAGCGATACAGGAAAGAAGAGGGCAAAAGTTTGGTTGGAGTGTCGTCTGGTGTGAGGATGGGGTTCTAATCTGGCAGGGGGCTTTTGGGGCACTAAATACCTGAGGGTCAGTGGGGGACAGGGAACATTTTTTGGGAAAAAAAAGTCAAAAAAGGGGCAGGGGTCGGTAAACCAGGGGGGGTCTCCCGGGGCTTTGGTAGAGGGGCCGGCCCTGAAGCCCCTATAAAAGTTTGGGTTATCATCATTGGCCCTGGGGGGCCTGGGGTAAAAGTTTGTAAATAACCCTCTCCCCTCAAGACCCCATGAAGGGGAAAGAGCAAAAATTTTAAGGGGGATACCGGCCCGGTCACCCTGAGGCCTTCTGCTGACCCCAAACCCGCCTCATATCCCCCAGCCGGCTCTTACACCTTAGGGGAAAGGGGAAGGAGGAGTACATGAAGAGAAGGGGAAGGGGGGGAAAAAAGGGGAGAGACAGGAAAAGGCCCCCGGGGAAAATTGTCAACCAGGACAGGAGCCCCAAAAACCCAAGGGAGTCCAGATCGTCCCCCGTCGTCAGGTCCCAATCCCGGGCCCCAAGCTCCCCCACGATGACAGGGGCCTGGGAACGGGCGGAGAGGTTTCCATGAGATGTCAGCGCCAGGCAGTTGACAAGGTGCTGACGAGGATATGGGTTAGTCCTTTTCGAGAGCCCCGTTTTGTAGTCACAAAGTGATTTTTGAACCTGTCTACGAACCCCCTGACATAAATTAAGGCACCCTGGGCCACATTTCTGGTTACCTTTTCCATAAAATGGCCATGACGTCAAGGGGCGACGACTGTTCGTCTGGGGACAAGGTGGGTTCGAGCTGCACCCGCGTTGAAATTTGGGGGGGAAAACAAGGCACCCACGAGTTCTTTCCCCGATAATTTTTTTATTTTACACATACGCCAAAAATATAAAATATAATATATATATAATATATATATAATATAATATATAATATATATATATATATATATATATTATATATATTTTATAATTATATTATATACATATGCATAATTTTTCGTGCAAATTTGGCCTACCCCTGTTTTTTTCATTCTCTTACTTTTTCTTTTTATGGACTGGCAAATAAAACAGGCTTTGTGGTTTCCCTTTTTGTTGTGCCCTTGGCCGTTTTCCTTTCGATGTAAAAAAAATAATATTATAATTATTATATATATTAAAAATATATATAATACTAGCCCCAAAACCCCCCTCCGGCGGACTTTTTGGGCTCCTGCGGAGGGGGTTTTGGTGGGCCTTCGGGCCCCCCACCGTGTTTGGTGGGCCGAAGGCCCACCAAAACACGGACTCTCCAGATAGCCCTTCTAACTTTTTCCTTTAAAAACACGGATGTAGACAGTATTTTTTTTTTTTTTTTTATTTTTCCCCCC
>JACEEZ010001918.1:0-72500 GCA_016584305.1 Chionoecetes opilio
CCCGCCCCTGTGGGTTTTTGCGGCCATTTTTTCTCCCCCCAAAAACCCGGGGCCCCCAAGGTGCCTGGGTTTAAAATTTTTGGGGGGGGGGGGCCACCCGGACGGGCTGAACCGTCAATGCCTCGAAAAAAACAGTGACCCCCCGGGATAGCCAGCCCAGAGGGCCAGAGCGGCGCAAAAATACCTTTTACTAAAAAAAAATTGCCACGTAGTCGTACTTTGTCTTCAAGCAATTTATGTTCAAATAAGACTGTTTCTCGAAACAGTTTTTTCAAAATTTTAATTCAATTGAATTAAAGTATTGAATCCTCCTCTCCTCTCTCTCCCCCCTCTCTCTCTCTTCTCTCTTCTCTTTTCCTCCCCTCTCTCTCTCTCATTCACCCTTCTCTCCCTTCTTTGGCCGTTTTGACATCACACCTTTTCTGGCAAATCAGGATTTTTCGCCAACAGCCGATCATAAAACCCGTTGTTTGATAAAACAAGCACTCTTCTATTTCTTTTTTGGGGCAAAGGGAAAGGGCCGTTTTTGGTGCCCATAAAAGGCATTACTATCCTCCTCTCTGTCTAGCTGTCTTCTCTCTGTTGTCTGTCTTCTCTGTTGTCTGTCTCTCTCTCTGTTAGCTGTCTCTCTCTGTCTAGCTCCCCTTTTGTTAGCTGTCTCTCCTGTTAGCTGTCCTCTCTTTGTCTGTCTTCTTCTCTGTTAGCTGTCTCTTCTCTGTTAGTGTCTCTCTCTTGTTTTGGTCTTCTTGTTAGCTGTCTCTCTCTCTCTTTGTCTAGTTGTCTCTCTCTCTCTCTCTCTCTGTCTAGCTCGTATGGGTGTGTGTGTGTGTGTGTGCGTGTATGTCTGTGCGTGTGCGTGTGCGTGTCTGTGTCTGTGTCTGTGGAAAAATGAAAGGAAATGTTTTTTTATTTGTGTAGTGTGTGTGTGTGTGTGTGGTTGTGTGGGTGTTGGTGTGCGTGTATGCGTGTGTGTGCGCGCGCGTGTGTGTAATACCTCGATATAGTCACCTTGGTTTTTTGCTGTATTCAGGGGATCAAATAATACAGAGGTTTTAAAGCATTCCTTTTTTCTGATCAACTTTTTGCTCTTCATAGAAATTCCATCTTTTTGGGTAGATTCTTGTCTGTCTGTCTGTCTGCTGTCTATCTGTCTAGTTGTAGTAGAGTCGTGGTAGTAAATGCAGTAGTAGTAGTAGCTGATAGATAGATGGCTGTCTGTCTGTCTGTCTAGTTTTTAGTAGTAGTGTAGTGGTAGTAAATGCAGTAGTAGTAGTAGTAGTAGCAGCTGATAGATTCTTGTCTGTCTGTCTGTCTGTCTAGTTGTAGTAGTTAGTATCGTGGTAGTAAATGAAATAGTAGTAGTAGAGTAGTAGCTGATAGACTGATGGCTGTCTGTCTGTTTTAGTTGTAGTAGTAGTAGTCTGGTAGTAAATGCAATAGTAGTAGTAGCAGTGGTAGTAGTAGTTTGTAGTAGTCGTGGTAGTAAATGCAATAGTAGTAGTAGCAGTGGTAGTAAATGCAATAGTAGTAGTAGCAGTGGTAGTATAGTAGTAGTAGGTAGTCGTGGTAGTAAATGCAATAGTAGTAGTAGCAGTGGTAGTAGTAGTAGTAGTAGTGGTAGTAATGCAATAGTAGTAGTAGCAGTGGTAGTAATAGTAGTCGTATAGTAAATGCCAATAGTAGTAGTAGTAGCTGATAGATAGATGACTGTCTGTGTGTGTGTGTGGGGTGTGTGTGTGTCTGTCTATTGGGGCTTGGGACATAAAATAATAATGATAATAATGATAATTCCTTTTAATGTAACCTAAAAAAAATTAATGATAATTCCTTTTAACGTAACAATAATAATGATAATGATATTTCCTTTGCACCATAAATTTGAGAACACACACACACACACACAAACAAAAAAACAGTATATTTCTCCTCCTTTCCTTCCTACACACACACACACCCCACACACACGCACACACACACACACACACAGCAGTCCCAGGTTCGAAGCTCACTCACTGGCCGTTTCCTGTCCCCCTTGAGCAAGCCACACACACACACCACACACCAGCAGTCCCAGGTTCGAAGCTCACTCACTGGCCGTTTCCTGTTCCCCTTGAGCAAGCCACACACACACACACACGCACACCACAGCAGTCCAGGTTCGAAGCTCACTCACTGGCCGTTTCCTGTCCCCCTTGAGCAAGCCACACACACACCCCAAACACACACACACACAACACAGCAGGCCCAGGTTCGAAGCTCACTCACTGGCCGTTTCCTGTCCCCCTTGAGCAAGCCACACACGCACACGCACACACACACAGCAGTCCCAGGTTCGAAGCTCACTCACTGGCCGTTTCCTATCCCCTTGAGCAAGCCACACCCCACACACACACACACACACACAGCAGTCCAGGTTCGAAGCTCACTCACTGGCCGTTTCCTGTCCCCTTGAGCAAGCCACACACACACACAGTCCCAGTCCCACATCCCAGCAGTCCCAGCTCACTCACGGCCTTTCCTGTCCCCTGAGCAAGCCACACACACACACACACACTTAAATAAACCATAATAATTTTTTTTGATTTTGAACACAGAAATATTTCTAATAAAAATTCCTTACAGATTTTTTTGGAAAATTGAAAATAAATCTTATTTAAAAAAAACTGAATCAATGGTTTAATATATTCTTTTGATTGAAGAGGAGAGAGAGAAGGAGAGAAGAGGAGAGAGAGAGAGAGGAAAAGGAGAGGAGAGAGAGAGAGAGAGAGAGAAGAGAGAGAGAGAGAGAGAGATTTAATATACGATAGATAGCAAGCTTTAATATACAGAAAAGAGAGAGAGAGAGAGAGAGAGAAGAGAGGAGAGAGGAGAGAGAAGGAGAGGAGAGAGAGAGAGAGAGAGGGGAAAAGGAGAGAGAGGGGGAAATTAATATAGATAGATAGAAAGCTTTAATATACAGAGAGAGAGAGAGAGAGAAGAGAGAGAGAGAGAGAGAGAGAGAGAGAGAAGAGAGAGAGAGGGGAGAGAGGAGAGAGAGAGGAGAGAGAGAGAGAGAAGAGAGAGAGAGAGAGAGAATAACATTTAAAAAACAGGAAGGGGAGAGAGAGCAAGGAGAAGGAAGGAATACAAATACAAAGGAATACAAAGGAAACACAAACAGCAACAGACCGATAGGTCCTTACAAGACTGTTTGCTTTAACTACACTACACTAACTAGATAATAAGAGAGAAAGGATAGGAAGTAGGGAAAGGGTCCTCCTATCCTAAAGGATAGGAGGTAGAAGGAGGAGGAGGGAGGAGGAGGAGGAGGAGGAGGAGGAGGAGGAGGAGGAGGAGGAGGAGGAGGAGGGGGAGGAGGAGGAGGAGGAGGGGGAGGAGGGGAGGAGGGGGAGGGGGAGGAGGAGGAGGAGGAGAAGAAGAAGAAGAAGAAGAAAAGAAGAAAAAGGAAGAAAAGAAGAAGAAAAAGAAGAGAAGAAAAAAAGAAGAAGAAAAAGAAGAAAAAGAAAGAAGAAGAAGAAGAAGAAAAAAAGAAGAAAAAGAAGAAGGGAAGAAGAAGAAGAAGAAGAAGAGGAGGGGAGGAGGGGGAAAGATGATTGATGATGCTTAAAAGGGGGAGGGGGAGGAGGAGGAGGAGGAGGAGGACAAAGGGGGTTCTCTTCCCCAGTCGGTCAGTTTCTCTGTGATTTCCCAAACAGAAAGTTCTCTCCCTCCCCTCTCCTCTCTCTCTCTGCTCCCCTCTCTCTCTCCCCTTTTTCCCCCGCCTCTCTCTGCCACACTCGAAACAAAAGAATAAAATAGTAGTAGTAGTAGTAAGTAGTAGTAGTAGCAGTAGTAGTAGGGAGAGTAGTAGTGTAGAGTGAGGACACCAGTAAATATACATAATGGGCCCTTAGTGGCCCTTTATCAAGTCGCCAGACTCGCCACTTTGAATATTTGTCTTTTGTTATTATACCCCCTACTTGACACAGATAAAGACACAAAATACACGACCTCCAGATACCCCTTTCTAAGCCCAAAAATCAGGATTAGCAATGTAGTATTAACGCCACCACAGGTGTACATAACAAAGAAACTTTGGGCGGGCGACTTCATTTTATCTACGGTATATATAATACTACTATACTGTTATTACGGAGCAAAAACGGAACATTTTCGGATTTATGTATCGCCTTTGGCAGGGGAAATTTGGGGAAATTGGGATTCAAAGAAAGGGATGAAAAGATCTGCACGAGATGTCATTTAAAGTTAACGATGCGTAATTTTATTTATGAGAGGAGATGAAGTTATTAAAGTTCACTCCTCGAGAGACGCAGGTAAGGGGCGATTGTTTAAAGTTTTTTAAGTGGATAAAGGGATTTAATAAAGGAGGGTAGGAAAATCTACGGTTTTTAACAGGGTGAACAAGAAGTCACGGTTTCAAGCTGGAAGGGTGATTTAAAAAGGAAAATGGGGAAAAAAACGGGTTCACAAATAGGGGGGTGAAGATGGCAGGGTTCAGTAAAAAGGTAGTTAGGGGGACTTAGGGAGTTTTAAAAGGGGGCTGGACAGTTTTTTGGGATGAGTAGTAGTGTAGTAGTGGGGAGTCTTTAGGGGCTTAAAAGGGGGCGGGACAGGTATGGATGTAGAGTAGCAGTAGCAGTAGTAGTATTTAGTGGGGAGTCATTGGGAGCTTTAAAGAGGGGGGACAGTGTCGGGATGGGGTGAAAAGGGGATGTAGGTAGGTAGGTACGGGGAACTCCCACGTGTAGGCCTCACAGCTTCTTGTAGTTTCCTTATTTTTTTTGTTCATAGTTATTTTTTATTCCCCATCCCGAAATGATCCCCAGAAATTTGGGGGTGAGTGGGGAAAAGGGGGGGGGGTGCGGGTTTGGTTTTTGGTAAAATTTTGGGTTTTTTATTCGTTTTTGGTTTTTTTAACAATGGTATAAGGACACGTTATTAAAAATAAGCTACATGAGAACAGCGGGGCTTAATAAAAAAATACGAAAAAGGGCAAAGTGGCAATGCGTGGGGGGGGTAGGAAGGAGGGATAGGCGCGGGGTCACCCCGATCAGGGGTCCGTTTTCCACCCTACCCTCCTACACGATTTCATGTAGCCTTTACAGTTTTGTTATTACAGCCCTGCTTTTCTCATGTATGCTTTTGTAAAAAACGGTCAATTAATACCAATTTGTTTTGTTATAAGATAATGAAGCTCCATTCTATAAACATAGATTAAATCATACAAAAGTCCCGACGGAAACCCCCTGCCATGGTGAAATAGGCCCGCGCAAATTTTTTCTAATTTCACTCAGTCAAAAGAAGCTTCAAAAAGCATTGGTTTATAGAATTTTTTGTGTTAGAATACATGTTCTTCACCGTACAATATTTGCAGAAACTCGTGACCCCCTGTATACAGGGAGGCCCCCAAAGAACGAGCATTTATTTTCCACCTGGCATACTGAAAGCGAAATCTCGAAAAAACGAAACACATAATAAGGTAAATATAGGTTGGTTCCGGGCCCCCAAAACAAAAAAAACAAAAAAAAAAAAAAAAAAAAAAAAAAAAAAAAAAAAAAAAAAAAAAAAAAAAAAAAAAAAAAAAAATTTTTTTTTCAAGAAAATAAAACATAGAAAAACACAACAAACCAAGCTTTATTTTCCCCAACTGTATACCTTTTTGTAGAAAAAGCATTTTGAAAAGAAAAAAGCAATAAAATAACAAAACTGCCACTTTAAATTTAAAACATAAAACATGCTAAAAAGCAAAATTACGTTGAAGTGGGGGACGCCGCGTGATACAAGAGAGGGGTGTGGGGGCCCAAGGTTGGGGGCCCCCCAAGCTGCTAATACCCCTAAAGGTCAGGCCGCGCCATATGCTAATTACCCTTAGGACCCCTGCTGGGGGTGACCTGACTGCAGTCCCAAGGTTGGGGCCCAGCCCTGCAATTCCCCCTAAATGTCGGGCCCGGCCATATGCTTAATTACCCTTCGGGTCAGGGTTTGCTGGGGTGACCCACGGGGTAAACCCAAATCCCCTTTGCCCACCCGGGGGGGGGTAGGGGCATTTGAAGTTGATAATTTACCACCCAAATTTAAACCCCCTATCATTGGTTTTTCGATCTCGATTGAAAATGCCCCTAATTAACCCCTTCGTACCAGGATATCGTATACGAATGTCTTAAGGGGACCTCCCGATGTTATATATATAAAATATTTTATATATATATAAAATAATATAATAATAGGGCTGTGAAAAATTTGTTTTGGGTTTCCTTTAAATTTGGGGATAAATGGGGACAATGTTGTGATGTGATTCAGGGTAGACATGTTTTTGGTTTGCCTTACCTCATATAAAAATGGGAATAATGTTTTTGGTTGATTAGGGCGTGATTTTCAATTATAGGGGTGCAACTTTGAAGCGACTTTCTGAAAGGTTAAAATTTAACAGACAATAAACGCTTTGCAACATGCTTCCTCATTGCCCCTGGATTGTGCAACAAATACGTATATGTAAGTTAATAAGATTCCCATTTTTTTTTCTTTTTCATATTTTCCCGCTTTGCTGTTTTATTTCTCACATTTTCCCATTTTCTTTTTCAGGGGTTGCCACACTTAATGGAAACCCAAAAAAAAATCACTTACATAAACTAAAAGGAAGGTCCCTTAATGTACTTGTGAAGTATTTGGTTTTATATAAACTCCCAAGGGCAGGGTTGTTGATTTTAACTAGTGCATTCCCGGCCCAAATTTTGCATGGCCGAGGTAGCTATAAATTTTAATATTTTTAAATATGTATTGAGAAGGGTAGGAAAAAAAGTTTGGAAAAGAACTCCAAATATATTTAACAACAAAAGCACAATAATTGGCTAGAGCCAAACATCACGGGAACTAAACAATAGCAGGCCTGGAGGAAGAGATGGCGGCGAATCCCAGCAAAATCCGTAGTAACATTCGGGCAAGGGGAGTGTGAAGGGTGTGGGACAGTTAAAGGCTGTCTCGAAGAAACCCAATTTTCAAAGTCCCTTCGGGAATGATGAGAACAGGAGCTTGGGGTGGTGGTGTGGGGTTTGGAGCATTGGTTGAACTTACCAGTGTAGGGGTTTTTGGGGGTCTCTTTGGATAGACTCCCCCTACTCGGACAGGGGGGGGGGAGACAAAGGAAGACATTTGCGTGTCTTGAAGGGGGGATAGTGTTGGTATTTTTTTGTAAGTAGATGGGGAAAAATTTGTTTTTTTTGAACATGAAACAGGTTTGCTTCCCCAAATCAGAAATTAAAAAAAGATCAAAAGTTGGGGCCCGGGGGCATTCCCCGTAAACATTGTTCCTGTTGAGTTTGACGCAAATTTAAAAAATTTAAAAAAGCAAGGAAAATCATCAGGTAGGAGGGATAGGGTTTGGAGTTAGATTAGAAGATCTTTAAAGATAATAGAGAGAGAGGCGGGGGGACAAAACCCGGGGAACCCCAATTTTGAAGTTAGGAGAAGAACAATGACTTTAAAATAAATTTTCAAAAATCTTGACAGGGGCAAGGAGAAAACGGCAAATTTTTTTTGGGGGGGGTTATAACATTTATTTTATCAATTCCGAGGAAACTAATACATATTCATCAGTTTTGTTATAGTTAGTACTTTTTTTAAAAGGGGGTGCAAAGTAATAAATTGTTTTTGAAAACCCTATGCGTGAAGGGAAAGGACAGTACAAATCTAAAAATTTGAGTGATATATCAGTCAATATTGAAAAAAAAAAGAAAAAATGTTTTAACCCCCCCCCCCAAGGCTGTTTTCCTTTGCCCCCGTAAAGTTTTTAGAACTTTTAATTTAACAAAATTAATCATGTTCCAAAACAGGTTTGCCACTTTATCAACCCCGTCTAAATGTGAACAACTAGCATAAACCCTCTTACTGACAGCGAAAAACATCCTTTTTTTTTAAGTTCAGCCTTCCATCTTTTTTTCATAGACTTTTTTTTTCTTTGTGTTAATTTTTTTTTTGTTCTAAGAAGCTCATAAACCCCTCCTGCTTCCGCCTATAGGAGTCATACTCCAAGGCGGGGGTTGGTTGAGCGATTTGGAGCCCTTTTTTTTCACTACAACCCTGAGGAGCGGCCCTTTGCTCTGGAGAGAGCGGGGTGCCGGCCGGGTTCCTCCATTTTGGCGGTGGTGTAGTGGTGTTTTTGGGGGAACCCGTTTGAGGCTGAAAAAGGTTTTCGGGTATATATTTTCCAGTATTTGGGGGGCTCCCCCAGCCTTTACAGCTTACAATTTCTATACTATTTCGATCGGAAATGTGCAACAGTTTTTCATTTGCAAAAATAAAAAATAAACTTTATAGAATTTAAATGATAATAAAACATGAAAAACAAAAGAAAAAAGGGAAGCTACAAGGGGCCCGTGGACTACACGGGGTAGTTCCTGTTAAACATACCACTTACCTTTCATCTCATTTGATCATCCACACCCTATTTGTAAACCCAGTTTTCCCTTTCTTTTTTAAATCTACGTTTTTCCGCTTGAATCCTTTTACTTTTGTTTCCCCGGGTTAAGCCGGAAGAACTTTCCTACCTCTCCTTTATTAAATTCCTTACCCACTTAAAAATTCTACAGTCGCCATTACTCTGCATCTCTGAGTGAGTGTAAATTTAAGCTTCAATTCTTCCATAACTAAAGTAGCACCCTTGAATAATTTGGATCCTCCTGCACTGGGTAGCGGTTTAGGTAGTTTATGGTTGGTTACGTTAGATTTAGACTTGTTTGGGTTTGGTTTGGGTTTATTTTAGGTTTAGGATAATAATTTTGAGATTAGTTTTTTTGATTTATTTAAGTAAAATAAGAAAAAGCTACGCGTTAATTAAAAATTACAGTTACAACCAATACCGGACGGGGTTTTAAGACCCTGAACTTTGCTTTTCTCACATAAAGAGTTTTAAAAACAGCTCAACAGCCGTCAAAAAAAAAAAATTAACATAAGGGGGCTGTGGGGGGCTCTCCATGGGGTTTAGTTAGGTGACAATGCTCAAGTTATTTGGTGAAATGGCAGGGGGTCTGTGGGGGCGCAGTCCCCCCCGTCAGTAAATAGAAAGCTTTGGTTGAAACCCCATTTACCATTTAATGCATTCCAAACCCGGTAGTCTAATTGCCCTAACTTTAGATCTGACAATAATTTGCCTAAGTAGTTGGCGGGGGTAGGTTTTGAATAGCTGCCATTCCCCGGTGGGCTAACTGCAAAATATGCGGCACTCAGGGAATGAAGCACTGCTCCCGGGGAAAATAGTTGTTTGACAATGTATCCCAAGTGTCCTGGGTAAAACATGGGGGAAAATGAATGTAGAGTGAAATTTAAAGAGAAATGGCTTTTTAAAGGAAGTCCCTTGTCAGATCACTATCCCCTCCCCGTATACGAAACACGCTCCCGGGTGAAAGTTATTGACAAGTTTTTGTCAAACAGCAGTGTTTCAGTGCAGCGCGGATGGTTTTGGGAGGGGAACCGGGGGGTAATAATGGAGATTTTCGTGGTGTTTTCAGAGACACCAACATTTTTCTTGGCCTACGATGGTGCTTTTTTTATTTTGGGGGGAAAAAAAAAAAAGAAAAAAAAAAAAAAAAAAAACCCAAAAAAAACGGCTATACACGGGCACTATTTCCCCTCGGAGCAGTTTTCAGTGAGCAGTTGAGGATTTTGCTCGATGAAAGCCTTTTTGGTTGAGCAAAAAGGGAATATTCGAAGCTATTTTGCTCTCATTTGAGGACCCAAAAATTTTTTCTGTTATAAAGGACCGAAATAGGATGACTAATTTTTTATTGCAAGATCTTTTTTCTTCTAAACCAAGAAGACATCAACAGCCTCCCTGAGGGACAGAGAGATGGAAAGCTTATGTTTGACTTATTTCGGCACCCCTACAGTATGGAAAACATATATAGCCCTTTATTTTTTTAAAATACATTACAAAAAAAAACATGCCCCCTCAATCCCTAAGAAGCGTGACCTTCTAAGTCATTTTTTAGGGTTTGATAACAGGGGGCAGGTGTTTTGCGAGGCCGTACAGGGGTGTATGACGGGTGTGGTGAATGGTAAAGCGAAGAGGCTAAGAGTGCACGTTAGCCCCCGAGTGTTGTGTCTGCCCAAAGAGCAAAACCGTATTTCCGTCACTATAACGGCGTCACCCCCCGTCCCGCAGGGCCACGGGTCGGCGCGGGCCACAGTGGTCCAAGAAGCTACCCCGGGGTTTAAAGGGAATTTTAAAGAATAAAAAGCCTTTGGCCTAAAAAAAAAAAACTTTTAATTTGGGTATTTTTGAATTGAAAGTGTAGTTTGTACATGTTTTGAGTTTTTGGTACATCCCTGGTGTATTTCGTTATTTAGTAGTAAAGTTCAACTCTGCGCGAGTGTACGAAACGACTAGGTTTCATATAGACTACGAAAAAATTTTGGTAATAATGGACGAGATTTTCGGGGCGTTTTCAGAGCACCAATTTTTTTGGTAAAACTTGGAAGAAGCCCTTCCCCCCTATTTTTTTTTCTTCCCCTATACCCAAAAACCCTGGAGAACTGGCGGGAATACGGGTTTTTGGGGGGGGGAAGCAAATAAAAGGATTTATGGCTCACAAAAAAATCAAAAAGTATAAAAGTAAAAATCTAACCAACCTAACAACCCACAAAGTATACCTAACCAACCTAACCTTAACCACAAAGTATACCTAACCTAACCTAACCTTAACCACAAAGTATACCTAACCAACCCTAACCTTAACCACAAATATACCAAAACCACCAAACCCTTTAAACCAAAAGTTACCAAACCCTAACCAAACCCTTTAAACCCCAAAAAGTATCCCTAACCAACCTAACTTAACCACAAAGTATCCCAAAACCAAACCCTTTAACCCCACAAATATACCTAACCTTAAACCAAAGGTTACAAACCAACCTACCCTTAACCCAAAAAGTTTCCCTAAAAATAACCTAACCTTAACCACAAAGTATCCCTAACCAACCAAACCCTTAACCCAAAAAAGTTACCAAACCCTTAAACCACAAAGATCCCAAAACCAAACCAAACCAACCTTAACCAAAAATTATACCAAACCAACTGGATTTAAAATTTTTTTTGGGGGCACTCATATTCATAGGGCCTGTGGGTTAACCAAGGCTGAGCGCCGCTGGAACCTTTTACAGATGTGAAGTACAATAAGCATCAATACAGTGGGGTAGTTCATTTCAGTCAAACCCGGAAAGGGATGGTTCCAAAGTTTTTCCCTATTTTTCTCCCTACAATAGGTGTTTGTTCAAAGGAGTTTTTTTTTGCGAACCACCCCCCAAAAAAAAAAAAAAATTAAATAATGAAACCTAACAAAACCCTATGGGTTTTAAATTTAAACCCAACCCTTAAAGGTTTTAATAAAAACCTAACCAAACCTTTAAGGTTTAATAAACCCCTAACCAAACCTTATAGGTTGTAATAAAAAACCAACTAACTTTAATCACAAAGTATATTTTTTTTTTTTTTTTTTTTTTTTTTTTGGGGCCCCCCGCGCGCAAAAAAAAGCATCTCCATTAAAACAAGCACCGTTTATTGGGAAAGCGCTAGTATTTTTTCTTTACCACACTCAGGTCTGTTGCATTTCTCATCAAAACAAGATCACCGTGTAATAGTTTTTTTGAGCAGCTCAGTGAAATCTGCCGGAGCAGAAAGTGCCGTGTATAGCGCCTTAACCTTATGTTTTAATGAAACCTAACCTAACCTTAGGTTTTAAAAAAACCAAACTAACTAAGGGTTTTTAATAAAATAAAACCTATTTTAACCCACAAAGTATACTTCTTCTTTTTTTCACAAAATAAGACTTCTCCATAGAACAAGCACCTATTGTGGGCCCCAAGAAAAAATGTTAGTGTCTTAAAACGACCCCAAAACTCCGTCCAAATAACGTGCAGTTAGCTATCGGGCAAAGCCGTAGTCAGCGCTACGGGCATCAACTTGCGGATAGTTTTCCTTTTAGGATTTAAACCTATGTTTCCCCCGGTGATGTCCCATGATGAATCACAGACGTGGAAGCTGACTGTCTTCTTCAGGAAGGCACAGGTGAGGCAGATGACAGCGTGTTGCCGTGGGGAAGACGCCAGCAAGGGGGGAGGTCAGGGTTGCTTTTTAGGGGGAGGAGTTTAGAGTGGAGCACATCGGGGGCTGGAAGCTGGACACGCTGCAGCAGTTTTTGTAATCTCCGGGACGTTCCGCACCAGGGGCAGTGAGGACAGAGGATAGACGAGTGGGAGCGAGCGGTGTTGGGGGTTTTGATGGGGCCCTGCAGGCTGTGGGGCCACAGCTTAGTGCCCGAAAGGGGCAGGAGCAAATGAAACAGCGGTTTAACCTGTGCAGTTGGCCAGACTTCGTAGGAAGGTCCCGGTTGGGGTTGAGGATTTTTAAGGCCAAGCCAGGGTTGGAGGCCACCCAAAAGGGGGGCAGAGTTGGTCGCGGAGGGGGGGTGGATTAGGTTGGAGGATGCCGTGCGGTGGGGGGGTGGGGAGGACATGAGGAGGAGGTGTTCAGGTGGTCCGGGTATGTGGGGGCCAGGGGCAGGAGGGTCAGCTGTCATGCCCCGTTTGGTAGGGGGCGTGAGGGGGGTGTGACCCTCCGAGTTTGGTGATGCGGGCAGGGCACGGCTGGGGGGGTGGGCCCCAGGGTGTCGTGTGTATGGTATAAGTCCAAATGAAGTGTACTGAAGGGGTCAGTCAGTTTATTGCCAGTGCGGTTGCGTAGCGAAGGTAGTCAGTGAATCAGCAGGTTGTGGCAGTTTTGGGAGAGGGGGGGGGGGGCCTCTGTGCCCCCCTGCGGCCACGTGTTGCCCCTGACACCAATGTGGGGGGGAACCATGAAGGTGGATGAATGGCCCGAGGAGGATAATACAAGAGGGGGTGGTGTGAAAAAAAAAGGGCATGGGGGGATAGGCGGGGCGGAGAGTTGGAGGCTTGGGGGGGAGTCAGTGAAAATGGTTAAGACAGGGGGGGGCACGTGGTGGCAAATTTATGCCCTCCCCGATGGCAAAAAGTTTTTGCCCTAGGATGGGGGCAGTGGGTGGCAACCCCCAGGCGGGGGGCAAGGCCCGGCCGGGATGAACTGGCCGCACTACAGGGCGGAGGGGGCTGGGAGACGGGGGCCTCGGTGGAAATGGGAGGGAGTTTTTAGCGGGGGGGGTGTAGGAGGGGGTAAAAAAGGTACCCGCCCCGCACCGGGCAGGGGAGTTTGGGCCTGTGTAGGTGTTGAAGGGAAGAGAAAATTTGAGAAAAGGGGAGGAAAACCCAAAGGGCCGGGGAGAGGTCTTTCCAGAGGCAAAAGGAGGGGGGAGTACCCCGGGAAGAGCAAGAAGGAGAGGGCTCGCCTTTCGAAAGTTGTGGGGTTTAACGGCAGGGGGCCAGAAGGGTTCCCTACCGTTCGGGGAAAGGGGGGAGTGGAGGGGATGGGAGCTAGGGAGGAGGGAAGTTTTGGTGTAGGGGGAAAGGAGGGTGGGGCGTCGGTGTGACAGGGAGGGGAGGGAGGATTCGCCTGAAGGGCTGGATGGGGGGGCCTGAAGGCCCCCAAAGCTATACGAGGGCATTTTTCGGATTACACTAATTTTGGAGGAGGGGAAAGGGGAGGCCGCACCTAAACCTCACACCTAGTCTAAAAGGGGACGGAGTAAGGCTATAGAAAAAGAAGGAGGGATCCTGTCCGCACCCCACTTGACCCCTGCAAGGGGGCTTCATTAAGAAACTCTGAGCACGAGGTCACCAGGGACGTAGTGGGGGCCCCCGGTTTGGCGGGGGCCCTCCAACAGTAAACCAAAGGGAATTGTGCTGGGTTTTTAAGGAAATTGGGGACCCCTTAATGGGACCTTTTGGGGGGTTGGGAAAAACGCCTTCGGGGAAGACAGAAGGTAGACTTTTGGGACTCACCGTAGGCCCAAGGGAGGTCCCTGAGTGGACGGCATCAAGCCCACGTGAAGATGGTCTTAGCCTCCGGAAGGGGGAGCAGAGCAAATGAGAGAGATGTCATCAGCAAGATGAGTGCATGTGTGAGGAGAGAGGGAAAGCTGAAAGCAAGATGTGAAGAGGACAGGGTGAGGGGAAACCCTGTGGGGCGCCCGGTGACCCGGGGAGGACCTGGAATGGGTGTTCCCGACACCCGAGAGAAGGGCTGGAAACAGGAAGGATTTAACCCCTTGGAGAGGGGAGCCCTGCAGTCCAGGCGGGCAAATTTTTCAATGATGGCATTGGGAGGAGGGGTCAAAAGCTGCTTGGAGGTCAATAAGGTATTAGTGTGAATTTCTTTGGGTAAACCTTCCCCGATGTGGTGCTAAAACTGGAGCAGGGGACCAGGGTGCCCCGGTGAGGACGAAACCCGAACATGTTGATGGGAAAAGGGTTTGGTTCCCAACCACCATGTCAACCTCACCGTACTATTTGTTTACTACTTTCTAAGATTAGAGAGAAGGGTAATGGGCCTTAGGGGGAAACCTCAGACGGGCCTGCGGGTTTAAAAATAGGAAATTTTGATGGCATGACGCCACACAGAAGGAACGTCCCCCCAAACACGGGGGTTTAGGGCGTCCGGAGGAGGCGGCCAGAGACCCCGGGGGCGGCAAGAAAAAACGCGGGGGTTGTCCAGACCCCCCGCCCTTTCCCCGCGGACAGTGCGTGTAAAGCAGAGGAAAATTCCCGGGGGGTTAAGCAGTGCTAAGTTGGCCGGTGTGGAAGGGGGGAACAAGGTGGGGGTACGGGGTCTGGAGAGCGAGTGTAGTGGGATGTGGGAGGAGGCACTCTACTTTGTCGGCATCAGTGAGGGGGGCACCGTTTCTAGTAACGGGGAAAATGAAGGGGGTGAGGGGGACCATCTTCCTGAAAAAGGCCAAACCCGGGGGATGGGAGGAGAAGGGGCAGGGGGAAACACAAAAAAGGGGCCCAGCGAACGTTTCTCATCAAGAATAACACGTTGCATCGGGCTCCCAATAAACGGAAGCGACACGGAGCAAGGGAATGGGTTCTTTCGCCCCCCAGTAAAGGGGTGGGGTTGGCCTGAAGGGCTGCCCCACATTCCGGGACCCCCAGGGGGCCCGGAAAGAGCGGGAGGGGGGGAAGTGTTAGATGAAAGGGTGGGACCCCCCGTCCCCCAGGGTGACCGTGAGGTATTGAATTATATCCCATGAAGGGAGGGTAAGGGAGGGGTAAGTGAATTTTGTTCTGATTTAAAGAGCCCAGTCTCCTTTTTTGGGGAAGGACCCAACGAGGTCGCGTGAAGGGGGGGGGGTGGTTCGAAGGGAAGAAATTAAACAGGGAAAATGGTTTGTCCCCTGTAAGGGCCCGTTGGACAGTGGGGAGGAGGAGGGGGCCCCAACCAGGGCAGAGGTCCAAGGGAGGGGTTTCCCCGAAGGGATCAGTCCTGGGAGGGGGGCCAGGGGAGTGAGGAGGAAAAGAAAACACGTCCCCCAGAAAACTCGAGAGGGACCTGCCCCCGGGGGTTTCTTCGGCTCCCGGGGGGGCGGTTCCAGGGTCATGATGGGGATTTAAAATCACCCTTTTTAAAAATGGGAGGAAAAACTGAGAGAACAAGTGCGGAAATTCCGAAGGGTTAGTCAAACAAAGGATTTTAAATCAAAAAGAATCTGAAGGGCCCTGAAACAAGGAACAGTCACCCCCCGGGTCCAGGCCCCCTCCCAGGGAAAGGAGTGATAGTGAGAGGGCTAAAGAGAGGGATCGGTGGGGCCAAGAAGAGGGCCCCCCTGCCCCGGCCCCCTCACGTAGGGAAACATAGTTGGGGAAAAGGGGGGGAGAATGCGTCTGGGCCCCCGTCTACAGACCCCAAAAAATAGAGGGGTATGTGAGAGGTGGTTTAAAAACGGAAAGGTTTCCCGGGACAGAGACGGGCGTTCCAGAAGATGAGTGGGGGGGAGTAAAGGATATGCGTGATGAATAAAGAAGGAAGGAGCCCGGCAGGCACGAATGGCAGTCTCTAAAGGGAGGAACCGAAGAAGGAGATTAAAAAAAACAAAATTAGGGTGCAATTCCCAATGAAGGCTGGCCATGCAAAGCCCGAAGCATGCTGGGTTTAGAAGGGGAGGCGGCGCAAGGGTAGCACTACCAGTGAGGGGAGGGGTGCGGGTGCTGGCGGCTGGGCATGGGGCTGAGGCTGTGGAGGGAGGGAGAAAAATGGCGGAGGGGGGCCCGGTAATAAAGGGGGTAGGAGGATGAAAAAAAAGCCCCCACAGCCCCATAAGGCCCCTTCGGCAGGAAGGGGGGTTTGCCCCTTTTTTAAGGGGGGTTTTGGAAGGGCCGGGGGGGGCGGTCGGGGTCTTTTGGGGTTTTTGGGGGAAAGGGGGTCCCCTGCAGTGGGTGGGGGGGTGGGGGTGGGCGAACCCGCAGCCACTGGACTATGTTGATGTGGGGCTAAAGGGTTGGCAGGGGCAGGGATGGCAGGGCAGGCCCTGGGGTAGGCGGCAGGGAAGGGGGCCCAGTAGGGGGGGGGAGCTTTGTGCTGGGGGGCCCCCCGGGACGGAAGGTCCCAGGGAGGGGGGGGTGCCCCAGCTGCCCCTTCACGTTGGGCATGGAGTAGGGAGTCTGTGTGGAGTGTTTCACGCTCCCCCTGGAGGTAAGCCGGGCATGCTTATAGGGGGGGCGGGGGTCACCACCACAAAAAAGGGGGATATCGGGCCGGGGGACACTTCTTGCAAAAAGAAAGCCGTGCAATTACTGCACGGACCTTCATGTTTCAGGGGCATTTCCGTGGCCAAAAGGAGCAGGGGTACACCCGGGGGAAGGGAGGGTGTGGGGCCGGACCCCGGGAAACGGATGTAAGGGGGACCCGGGCCGGGAAAGGGGGCCCCGAAATTTAATTCTGATGGCCCTGTAGCCTCCCTTGAGTCGTCCGGCGTGGCCGGGAGCCCTTGGCGGACAATTTTTGGTAGGGGGGTCGTAAGTACTGTAAGTCCAGTAGAATGTCGTCTTTGTCAGTTCGGGAGGGGATAGGGAAAATTCTCCCCAACTGTAGGCGGGTCGCGTCCGATGCCCCCAGCACTTCCGGACCACCCCCCAGCATTGTGACAGATTGGGGGCTGGGCAAGGTGGCAAGGTTTGGCCACCTCGAATTTGAAACCCCTGCCCCCCCCGGTGATGGTTAGAGTGCAGACACGAATTCTTTTTTAAATATGGAGTTAAAAAAATGCCCTGGACCTTCCCAGGGGAATGAAGGACGGAGCCCCCCAGTGACCGATAAATGAGGCGTTTAGGCTGAGTAGAAGGAGGCGGAAGCAGGGGAAAAGAAGCAGTGGGCAGAAGCAGTGGGTGTAGCAACGGGGGGGAGGTGAGGCAGTGTGTGGCGTAGGAGCGGTTTTTTGCAGACTTTTCAGTCTGTGGGTCTCACCAGATGAAGGGGAAGGCGAGCGGGACCTCTTTGGGGCCCAAATGGATGGGTCCATGTGGAGTCCTCGCAAACGGGATGGATTTACACGGGGGCAGGAGTTAGGGCAAGGGACCACAGGGCCCCACAGCAGAGCCCGGCAAACGTCCCCCCCTAGGTAGTGGGCGGGCTAAAGAAAACGTTTTGACAGTGATATTTCGTTGGAGGAGGGAGCACAAACGTCTATCACCACCAAGGCAGCCAAAAGTCGTAGGAGGTGAAGATTCCGGGTTGGGGGGCGCGCGTTTGTTGACGTTTGAGGAGGCGGGGCCGCGGCGGTGTCGGCCCAAATCCGGGGTCCCCGTCCCGCCCAAAACAGGAACACTGCTGCTACCCCCGCGGGAAAACCCCAACCCAAACAAAATTTTGTCCACTCTCGGGACTGTAAGATTTGAAGGTTTTGCCCCGACCTAACCTTCGTCGGACGCGTCTTCGTCGCTCTACCGTTTTACTCCGGTACGGGGGCCCAAATTGGGGAATACGAACCCTGTTGGCCCCCCGCTGGGCCACAGCACTCACGTTCACCGCACCGCCGGTTTTCCCCCGACCCCACGCCCCCGGTTTAACATCGCAAAAGCTGTCCTCCGCCTTTCCCCGTGCCTTTGGAAGACAGGGCAACACCACGCCTGGATAGCATCATAGGACATCCCAGGGCTCATAGTGTTCCAAGGGGTCCTCGCAGCCCCAAAAAACAAAAGGGAAATGACCCCCACTGCTCCCGGGGAGGTAGGAACGCGCTAAGATTTTCTGGGTAGTCTCTATTATTTAGTAGTATAGGGATTGGTTTAATTTTGGAGGACGTTTCACGTTCGATTTCAGGAAAACCAATACTTTTTCTTGGCCTACAATAGGGCTTGTTTTAAAGGTGCAGTTTTATTTTCGCAAACAAAAAAAAATTAAAAACCCAACCCAACCTTGTTTTTATGAAAACCCAACCCAACCTTTAAGGTTTTAAAGAAAAATAAACCAACCTTTAACCCCAAAATATAATTTTTTTTTTTTTTTTTTTTTTTGGTTTTTTCCCCCCAAAAAAAACTAGCACCATTAGAACAAGACCTATTGTAGGCCAAGAAAAAGTAGTTGGTGTCTCTGAAAATGAACGTGAAACTCTCCTCCATATTAACCTAGGCGGGCATTATGATAAATTAGTACTTTCAACCAGTAATTGAGTACGAGGTAAAAAGTACGGTAATAATGGAGGAGAGTTTCACGTTCGTTTTCAGAGACACCAACTATTTTTTCTTGGCCTACAATAGGTCCTTGTTCTAATGGTGCTAGTTTTATTTTGCGCAAACCAAAAAAATGAAACCTAACCTAACCTTATGTTTTAATGAAACCTAACCTAACCTTACAGGTTTTTAAGAAACCTAACCTAACCTTAACCACAAAATATATATATATATTTTTTTTTTTCTTTGGTTTGCGCAAAATAAAACTAGCACCGTTAGAACAAGCACCTATTGTAGGCCAAGAAAAAGGTAAAACTTTGGAAGAAGTCCTTCACCCCTATCTTTTTTTTCTTCCCCCTATAGCCAACAAGCCTGGGGAACTGGCGGGAATACGGGGTTTTTGGGTGGGGGAAGCAAATATAAGTGATTTATGGCTCCCCAAAAAATCATCAAAGTCACTATATGTAAAAATCTAACCTAACCTAACCTTAACCATAAAGTATACCTAACCTAACCTAACCTTAGCCACAAAGTATACCTAACCTAACCTTAACCACAAAGTATACCTAACCTAACCTAACCTAACCTTAACCACAAAGTATACCTAACCGAACCTAACCTAACCTTAACCACAAAGTATACCTAACCTAACCTTAACCACAAAGTATACCTAACCTTAACCACAAAGTATACGTAACCTAACCTTAACCACAAAGTATACCTAACCTAACCTTAACCACAAAGTATACCTAACCTAACCTTAACCACAAAGTATACCTAACCTAACCTTAATCACAAAGTATACCTAACCTAACCTAACCTTAACCACAAAGTATACCTAACCTAACCTAACTGGACTTAGAATTTTTTGAGGCACCTCATATTTCATAGCGGCCGTGTGGGTTAACCAAGGCTGAGCGCACGCTGGAACCTTTACAGATGTGAAGTACAATAAGCATACAATACAGTGCGGTAGTTCATTTCAGTCAAAGCCGGAAGGATGAGTTCCAAAGTATTTCCAAAAATAGTTGGTGTCTCTGAAAACGAACGTGAAACTCTCCTCCATTATAACCAAAAGTACTCATTTCCCATGTATTTTGATGTATTAAGACTGATGGACATATTAAAAATCGTCAGAAATGCATAATTTTGCAGTTATTTCCCCTCCATATCAAACCTTCCTCTAAATAAGGAATATTAAATAGGGTATTAACATCACAGATATATTTCACCCTGTGTTTCCTTATAAAAGCATTTTACTCCGTAACTATTAGGCCTAGAGGAAAAATGCATAGAAGCAAAGTTGTTGAGGTGAAATTTTTGGGTCCACCGAAATATGCCAAAACCCCAGGTTTTGGCATAAAGTAATCAAAAACCTTTGGCCCAATCAAAAACCTTTCTGAGCGCCATCTGGCGAGGACAATGCAACCCTCAGAATGTATTACAAAACCTGTTCCATGATAAATAAATATATATCATATTTGTATATACCTCAATCTACCAGGAAAAATAGCATATAAACTTGTTTATTTATATATACAAAAACCATGAATATTGTTGTGTCGCCCACTATGAGTGTGTGCTCCACAATCCTGGTTATTCTGCTGCCACCACCCACGTTAAGTGGGAAAAAAAGTATAAATATAAAAATAAAAGATGTAAGAAAATATGTAAGTACTGGTTGGATCTGAATGACAACGCGTTAATATATTTATAGTCTTAATATATTTATCTCTTTACTGTATCATTAGTAATCACTTCCCAACTTGTGTACATTCACAAACCGCCTTAATTCTATTGATTCATATCCCGTAACGATACGCACACGTAGGTCAAGTCGTTATTCTATCTAAGTAGTCTATCACACGTCCAAAGTTCCCTCTCACTCTTTACAGCTTCCCTTCTCACTCCGCTGCCTCACACAGCTTGTCGTCATACGCTGGTGTCTCTCTCACTGCTGTCTCTCTCCGTGCTACCTTGGGACCGTCTTGGGCCACCATGTCCACAAACAGCTACTACCTTGGGACCCTGGATAACACGTTCCATTAGTCCTTATGTTAACACAAATCACCAATGAATCACACCTACATCTCTACCCTATAAACATTTTACAACATACCTTTTCCAAGGACGAGAATGTCACCTCCCCGGGGCGACTTTACCCAGTGAGTGTCTGGCTGCTTCTAATGCTAACAGGATGTTCAGCTCCCTTCTCACTTCTCTTTGATACGTGGCTAATTACTACTGGTTTAAAATATAACCCTCTCTTACTAACTAGTGATTCAGGACTGAGGAGTGGAGGAAAATTACTCGTTTTGATAATTGATGATTATAAGTTACTTCACCCCTTTCCCGTTTGAACCCAATTTCCCGCGTTACATTGTTATGCCAAAACCCTCAGAATTTATGCCAAAACCCTCAGAAGTTATGCCAAAATCCTCAGAAATTATGCCAAAACCCTCAGAATTTATTGCAAAACCTGCTTCATGATAAATAAACATATATAAAAGTATATACCTGAACTACTCTACTCTCGATCTCATCAGCGCCATCGGCAAGCGCGTAGATCGAGGTATATACTTCTATATATATTTATTTATCATGGAACAGGTTTTGCAATACATTCTAAGGGTTTTGGCATAACTTCTGAGAGTTTTGGCATAACTTCTGAGGGTTTTGGCATAACTTCTGAGGGTTTTGGCATAACTTCTGAGGGTTTTGGCATAACTTCTGAGGGTTTTGGCATAACTTCTGAGGGTTTTGGCATAACTTCTGAGGGTTTTGGCATAACTTCTGAGGGTTTTGCATAACTTCTGAGGGTTTTGGCATAATTCTGAGGTTTGGCCATAACATATCTTGGTTTTTGTATTATAAGAATATCAAATTTATATGCAATTTTTCCTGGTAGATCGAGGTATATACTTTTATATATGTTTATTTATCATGAAGCAGGTTTTGTAATACATTCTGAGGGTTTTGGCATAATTTCTGAGGGTTTTGGCATAACAATATTCATGGTTTTTGTATATATAAGAATAACAAGTTTATATGCTATTTTTCCTGGTAGATCGAGGTATATACTTTGATATATATTTATTTATCATGGAACAGGTTTTGTAATACATTCTGAGGGTTGCATTGTCCTCCCCAGATGGTGCTCAGAAAGGTTTTTGATTACTTGATGCCAAAACCCCAGGTTTTGGCATATTTTGGTGGACCGAAATTTTGTATCCAATTTCATCATCAGAAGTCAATTATCTCTTGTATATTTTTGAGATATTTAATAGTATGTCAAAAATACACCAATACAATTTTCTCACTCATCTAAACTCCTATTTCATTTTGCTATGGCTCACCAGAAAGGCCTGCTCAAGCTTTATCAATACTCTATCCTAGAAATTTCCTGTAAACCTTATAGTTTTCGAGTTATTTAAGAAAATATGATTTTTTACTGAAAATAAAAGGTGTTTCCACAAAGTATCTCGCAAGAGATTATTAGGGGTATATTATATATACCCCTATTAAGGGTATATCATATCTACCTTTATTATTATATATACTCTTAAATAGGGAATTAATATCACATATTTCACCCTGTTTCCTTAAAAAACGCATTTTACTCCGTAACTATTAGGCCTAGAGTAAAAATGCATAGAAACAGTTGTTAAGGTTGATGTGTTCTATCCAATGCCATTATCAGAAGTCAATTATCTCTTGTAAATTTTGAGATATTTAATAGTACGTCAAAAATACACCAATACAATTTTCTTACTTATTTAAACTCCAAATTCGTGTGCTATGGCTCATCAGAAAGGCTCAAGCTTATCTTTACTCTATCCTAGAAATTTCCTGTAAAACCTCATAGTTTTCGAGTTATGTAAGAAAATAAGATTTTTTACTGAAAATCAAAGGTGTACCCCTTTTTCGAGTTACCTATTATATCAATAGGTAAAACACCTCAAGCTTAACGTTTGTTTCTTGTTACCCTATTAATGTTTCCTCTAGGACTAATAATTTCATTGGCAAAACAAACAAATTTAAACCTAACCTCACCAAACCTATGCCTATTGTTGCACACAGCCCTCACCCTCACAGACTCACCTGTCTTAATTCACCCCCCAAAGGTGCCCCACGTAACCACTTAACTTACCTCTCTCCTGACGAAGGGCTCGGTAGAATGACTTGAAGCGAGCAACCGGTGTGTAATACGTTATCAAAACACAAGGCCTTATATTACTTAACCCCTTCACGCCCAGATCTTTCCTTCGCTATATAAAATTGTCTGTTGTTAGCCATAAAACTACGAAAAGTAACTGAATATACCAAATTAGTTAGTGGACAAGGATACTAAATGGGTCATATCTATAAAACATTGCTTATATTCACTAAAAATCATCTATGGTACCCAAATTACAATGGAAATTACGTTCTGGGCCTCAAGGGGTTAAGCTTCAACGCACATACTTTATATTCCTCGGGTAAATTACGGCTGTTATACAGACATAATTATGGCAGCGATGTCTTTCAGGCCCTTGAGGTGCAATGTAACTCTAGTCATTAATCTAACAGGAACTACCAAGTGTAGGTCTCGCGGCCTCTTGTAGCTTCCTTATTTCTTATGTTCTAAGGCGGATAGAGGACATTGACACTCACTGTTCTTTCTCTACATTTAATGACGGAGGTCACACAATACACAGTTCACCTGACGCGTGGCAGAAGGAACAAAGTACTCGCAGCTACATGGTCACGCTTGTCTAGCATGTGTAGCGCCCCCTTATAGCTGGTGTTTAACTTGAAGGGTCCACAAACTGGCGATTATGCTGCCACCACCCACAATAAGTGGGAAAAAAATGAAAGATTTAGAGAATATATGAGGATAACTGGGACTTAATAAATGACTCGTTAACAGGGTTTCTGTATAATTATCACTGTGTTGATACCAGTATTCACATTGCCACTCTAAGGTCTCACCAAAATCACTAAACAATAATAATACCCGAAACGCCTCGATTCTCACTCGGGCTTAACATAATCCCAAAAGTTCCTAACCACCGTCACTAGGTAATGTACCTATCTACACACAAACACTCGCGATGAATCATGGCCTTAGCTCTATACACTGGTGTATCAGCAGGTCATCCACTCAGCACAGCTCAGCAACACACAACCACCACCATCAGCACACACGTGGGTCCCTCAGGGGTTAAACCACCCACTCAGCTCAGCTCAGCTCAGCTCAGCTCAGCTCAGCTCAGCTCCAGAGTCTTCGAAAAGGGTTGTAAGACACGACTCTCCGAGCGTGCGTTCGCGACAAGGGCTGGCCAGAGACAAGAGAGCTCGTGTATTTTTCCTTACCTCGCCTTCTGCCGTGACGTCACTAGTGCCGCGGGTATAAAATATTGCCGGAACCTATATCTAACTGATTAGGATGAGGAGTGAAAAAAATTGTGAGCATTTAATTACTAGCTATATATGTATTACTTACTCCCACCACTCAATGTAATCTTTTCGTCATCGTGAGTCACAGGATTAACCCATTTTCTCGCGTTACACAGGCTTCCCTAACCCCACCAATACTCGAGGCTTCACTAGAGACACTGGGAGGCAACACAAACACACGAAGATACTGACTTTAAGGCAGACGCCTTTCAACTGACGAAGGCGGAGCGGCGCTCGCCCGACTTGCGCCACCCTCTCGTTCTCGGGGCCCAGCCTGTTCTGCCCGCCGCCTCACCGCCACGCCACCCCGCTCCCAGTCTCCCCTTGTCTGCCCCGCCAGCTAACCAGCCAATCGCGCGGCTGCTTTGGGTTTCGTCGCGCCACCAATAAGAATCATCCCACAAATGACGTCACCCCCTTTGTGTGTACAGCAACCACCCTCATTCATACAAACTTACAGACATGCTTCACGCCACACAACCACACAACGAACACACAGACATACACACGCCTCATCCCTCCACCCGCTACATGCATATATCGCCAAACGTGTAACAATATATAAGATCCAGGTATTTCCCACATAATTATTAAAGTATCTCTTAGGAGATTATTAGGCGTATATTATTTGTAACCCTATTAAAGGTATAAAATAGCCTACCCCTCTAATTATAAAACTCTTAATAGGGATTATTAAATAGGGTATTAGTATCACAGATATAGTATTTCACCCTATCAAAAGGTTTCCATATCAAAAAAAAATCCAGAAAACTATTAGTCCTAGAGGAAAACGCATAGGGGCAAAACTGTTAAGGTTGATATGTTGTATCCAATGAATGCTCTATCCATAATCAGAAGTCAATTATCTCTTGTAGATATTGGTCAATTATCTCTTGTAGATATTGGTCAATTATCTCTTGTAGATATTGGTCAATTATCTCTTGTAGATATTGGTCAATTATCTCTTGTAGATATTGGTCAATTATCTCTTGTAGATATTGGTCAATTATCCCCTTGTAGAATGGTCAATTATCTCTTGTAGATATTGGTCAATTATCTCTTGTAGATATTGGTCAATTATCTCTTGTAGATATTGGTCAATTATCTCTTGTAGATATTGAGATATTTAATGTTATATCAAAAATTCACCATTATAATTTTTTCACTTATGAAAGTCGACAAAAACGTTTTTGAGTTTTTGTCACATAGTAACGGATTCAAGCTGGAAAAGCAAAGATTGAAAAAAGAAATAGGGAAAAATGGTTCACAAATATGGTGGTAAATGATTGGAACGGACTGTGTAGGTCCAGGTAGTTAGTGCAGTCATTAGGGAGCTTTAAAAGGAGCCTGGACAAATTTATGGATGGGGATGAAAGGTGGATGTAGGTAGTATTAAGTAACAGGAACGACCTCGTGTAGGTCTCACAGCCTCTTGTAGCTTCCTTATTTTCTTATGTTCTAAACCTGGGGACCCGTCTGGAACACGGGGTTTTGGGCGGGGAAAGTGACAACTAGTTTGTAAGGTAATATTATGTGGATGACATAAAATATATCCCGGGAAACGCTAGGGTTATATATAAGGCCAAAAATACATAAAAATATATTATAAATAAGGCCAAAAATACATAAAAATATATTACCCATAAAGTCAACGGAAATTTCTTGCTTATTTCTGGGGAAAATACTAAAGTTAAATCTTTAACTACAGCTAATATTAATTATCCAACCTTGGGGGACCGAAGGTAGGTCGGATAAATTTGGGAAAAGTTGGATGTTTGGGTATCCAGTAACCCCAAAGTAAGGACAAAATGGTATAGAACATGAAAGATGCAACTCTTGAAGGCCCAGCCAGTGGTAGACGCGGAAAGTAAAATTCATGCATAAATAAAGCCCAAATCAATGTTTTCTAAAAACTAAAAAAAAAACTTAAGTAAAATAAATGGCCAAAACAAGACACAATGTGGTGGTGAAAAAAGTCCCGTTGTTTGGACAAGTCAGATTTTGGAGGTCGGATTGGGAATTGGCTGTACAACGGTAAAACTGCAGGTTTAATACAATAAATGGCGTTGGTTACGTAGCCAAGACCCCCTGCTAGTTAACTAACCTAACCCAGGACGTTGGTTGAGTAGCCTAACCTAAAGCAGGGATAAAGGCGGGTTAACAGCAAAAATTTGCATTTCCGACGATTTTGAATGTGACCATCATTCTTAAACAATCAAATACATGGGAAAAAGAGTACTTCTAACCTCGTACTCAATTATGGTTGAAAGTACCAAAAAACCGGATTATTTTACACTAGACTAGAATTCCTTACACAATTTGGGGGTATGGTTTCTGTTTACCTTATTGGATACTAAGAAACATTCTCTGACGAGCTTCCGTCGCAAATCATTACTTATGGGATAAAGCATGTTGTATAGGAGGCGGGAAGTGTTACGTCCACCATCTCTTCCTCTTTGACCTGCAAGCTCGTCTTCCCGCCAGAACTTTTAAGAGATTGCTTAGTTAGGAGGCTGAACGTGGGGGTAGTGTTATTTTTTTANGAGAGAGAGAGAGAAGAGAAGAGAGAGAGAGAGGAGAGGAGAGAGAGAGAGAGAGAGAGCAATTTATTTAGTTAACTTCATGTTTGATGGTATATTGTAGTATCAAAAACGAATATGTCAATGGAAAGCTAATTAAATTCTGCTTGTATTGATATCTGCCATCTTATAAGCTGTCCCACAAAGTTATACATGACGACGAGTTTTAAGTGAATGTTAAGTTCATCATATTTCTTCAGAGTCTCATAATGACCTCCCAGCAAACACAAAGACGGAGGGCCTCCGGAGGCCCTCCGTATGTCTTATCGGCGGCCCGACGTAAGTGTACGACGTAGGGCCGCTGGGAATTTGCTCAGAGGCTCACCGGCGGGCCGCTCCCAGCGGTCCGCCGTAGGGCATATGACCATTTGCCGCTGTTATATTAACTGATTGAGGAATATTTATGGTTATACTTTCTAAGTATATTGCAGATATAGTAATGTTTTAAGGGGTGTTGCACAACCCATTAGCCGATTAATAGACTAATGGGCTGTTCAGCACTTATAAAAACATTACTATATAATGCAATATGCTTAGAAAATTTAACCAGAAATATTCCTGTGTCGTTATCCAGTAATACGATGAAAAGGAGATTGCTAGGATCATAATTGCTACGGACATTGTTTATTTCATAAGTACAAAAACATTTTCGTTATTGAGTTTACATGCTGGTGTACGTGGAACACTGAACGGCGTGAACAGCCATGTAGAAGGATATAGGTTGCGGCGAACAACATAACATTCACCCGCTCGTGCGTTTTCCAACTAACTGATTATTTTCACTCAGACACGGCGCCGTCAAGGAATTCCTAAAAAAAACGTGTACTGCAATTATTTATATTATTCAGTCTATTTCGATATAATGAAGGAGCGAAAACATGTTATAACTAAGTTCTCATTATGTTATCGACTGGTTAAGGGTGACAATTTAGGCCTTTTGTGGGTTTTTAACCCTTTGTAATGGCTATCGTACGTCTGGCAGTTTAGTACATTGATAGCTGGGAAAAAAATTCAAATAATATTCTATTCTAAATCATGATATTATTCATATGTTAACTCCATCATCTACATATTCCATACTAGGTGTACCGTTGAGTATTAATATGTGTTGATAATATGTTGGAAGTTATTAAAATAAGGGAAAATATGACCTTGTGTTATTCCGTAATAATCTTCGCCGCGGTTAATCAAGTGTTATTTTTATATGATACTAGCCGCAAAGCCGCCCTCCGGGCGGACTTTTTGGCTAGCTCCTGCGGAGGGCTATTGGTGGGCCTTCACCTGTGTTTGGTGGGCCTTCGGCCCACCAAACATGGACTCTCCAGATAGCCCCTTCTAACTTTCCTGAAATCATGGATGTAGAAATGTATGTATTCCCCCCACCCATTCACTCACCCATTACCCATCACCCCCCCCCCATTCACTCACCCATTACCCATCACCCCCTACCCATTCACTCACCCATTACCCATCACCCCCCACCTATTCCCTCACCCATCACCCATCATCCCCAACCCATCACCCTCCACCCATTCACTCAGCCATCACCCCACACCCATTACCCATCACCCCACCCATTCACTCACCCATTACCCATCACCCTACATCAAGGTTTCCTCAATTCTCGCAACCCACTTTTTTTTTCACAATTAGCGCTAATAGGCTGCTAAAAAAAAGAAGAAAAAAAGTGATCGGATCATCTCATCATTGGGCTTAAAACCTTCCCCTGGTCAACCCGATTCCAAAAATGTGCCATATGAGGTGATTGCGCCACGGGGGCGGAACCTATACCAGACACACACACACACACACACACAGACAGACAGACTTTCGCTTATATTTACCATTACCCATCACCCCCCACCTATTCCCTCACCCATCACCCATCACCCCCAACCCATCACCCCCCACCCATTCACTCACCCATCACCCCACACCCATTACCCATCACCCCACCCATTCACTCACCCATTACCCATCACCCTACATCAAGGTTTCCTCAATTCTCGAAACCCCACTTTTTTTTCACAATTATCGCTAATAGGCTGCTAAAAAAAAAAAAAAAAAAAGATCGGATCATCTCATAATTGGGCTTAAAACCTTCCCCTGGTCAACCCGGTTCCAAAAATGTGCCATATGAGTTGATTGCGCCACGGGGGGCGGAACCTATACCAGACACACACACACACACACACACACACACACAGACAGACAGACAGACAGACACACACACTTTCGCTTATATTATTATAGATTACCCATCACCCCCACCTATTCCCTCACCCATCACCCATCACCCCCAACCCATCACCCCCCACCCATTCACTCACCCATCACCCCACACCCATTACCCATCACCCCACCCATTCACTCACCCATTACCCATCACACTACATCAAGGCTTCCTCAATTCTCGCAACCCACTTTTGTTTTCACAATTCTCGCTAATAGGCTGCTAAAAAAAAAGAAAAAAAAAGTGATCGGATCATCTCATAAGTGGGCTTATGACCTTCCCCTGGTCAACCTGATTCCAAAAATGTGCCATATGAGGTGTTTGCGCCACGGGGGGCGGAACCTATACCACACACACACACACACACACACACACACACACACACAGACACACTTTCGCTTATATTATTATAGACTAGCTACTACACACACAGACTAACTGATAACCTTTTTCCATGTAAACTCCTTCCTATGTACGTATCTCATCTTTATTTCTATGTATCTCTGGGTGTCCTGATAAAGCTGGAAATATTTGAAATAAACTGAAATATGATAATTTCTATAAACTATTATAAAAACTTTTATAACAATTTTTAATAGCTTGAACAGGCCTAATAATAGTGATGGTACCAATATTGAGATACTATGTATATTACTGAGTTAATATATATAATATGAAATGAATATTTCCCACCTACAAATACGTACCAACGCCCAGCGGGACCCCTCCGGAGGATTGAAGTCAAGTTGCCGCTGCTTGTCATTACTGATGTAATACTACATCAAGATAATCATATAACTGTTGTTTCAAAATGTTTACACATGGAAATATTCAATTCTTGAAATTCTGTACATTAATTTTCAACATAGTAAATTATACCGTCTGAAAATACACCAGCGGGCCTCCGGAGGGCTGACGGAGGTAAATTTGCCGCCGGCGACCGCCGTTCGCCGCTCTACGGCCTACGTTGGCCCGCCGGTGATGGTTAGCTGGGCGCGCTCAGCCGCAACTACCTCCGCTGGGGCTTCACCGGGTAGTAAGGGCATCTCTTCACTGCTCCCTCCTGACGGCGCCGCCTTAATTTCCGCGCCCACTCCCTTCGTCAGGTCTTGCCTCGCGTCAGCCTGTACCTCGTTATTTAAGCCTCTCCTCGGTGTGTCTCTCATTTTCCTTATATCCTGTTTCATTTCACTTACAATTTCCTTTTGTGTAACCATTTCCTTTCTCATCTCTTTCCTCCAGTGTTGTAGGTCTCGAGACTGGTCTTGGTCTCGAGACCGGTCTCGAGACCAGTTTGATGTGGTCTTGGTCTCGGTCTTGGTCTCGTTTGATGTGGTCTTGGTCTTGATCTTGGTCTCGAAGCTTCTGGTCTCGGAGTTTGGCTCGAGACCAGGTCGAGACCAGGATTTAAAAGTGCATCGCGGCTTGGGGATGGTCGGAATTTATTATCAAACACGGAGAAAAATCATGGCTGTTTCGATTCACGGCGCGCCATACAGCGTTGTACTCAGTGCCGGATTAACCATTAGGCAGACAAGGCATGTGCCTTAGGGCCAGCCAAAAATTCGGGCCACAAAAATTCTCCGGGACTCTAACCTTACACAACTTGCATTACAAGTATGAAGATCTCTAGATAACTTGTAGCCTGATCTAGATCTAGTAGATGTAGCGTATTGTCACTATGTCTTAGAGACAGTTGTGTAGGGTGTAGGCCTATATTGTTTGCCTCTGACCATACATCTATCTCCATGATTTCCATTGCCAGGATTCTGTACTTAGTATCCCTAAAAGTCAATCCATATTAAAGCAACTCTGGAACAGGCGGAACTCTGAAGATTGAAGAAGCTCTTGCAGAGTCTTCCTAATTGAGATACAGTGATAGACTGTCAGTAAGCCTATTTACACGAACACTTTTCAATCAACTGATTGTGTTAAAATATTTTGCAGCGCTACAACTGCTGCAGCAAGTTGTTGCAAAGTGCCACCATAGAATTAAAACCGGCTATGGGTCTGCTAAAGAGTTCCAATGAGTTTTTACATGTGCGCAGAGAAAATTTCGATTTCTATGAGCAACAAGCATGTGATCGCTGCGGGCAACAGCACTTACAAATCCAAAAGTCGGCGAATTCCCAAGCGTAAGAAGTGTGTGAAATGCTACTGATGCCACAGAAGGGATGACGGGCCAACAAAAATTCAAAATTAATACATTTATTTTAATGTCATCATTGACCAACTGCGAAGTGCATTGCAGAAACGCATAGAGGCGTATTCTGTATTGCTGCAGCGGTTTGGCGTTCTGACAGAGTTTGACTATGACTGACGAGGATATGAACAGATCTATTACAGGGCTTGTCAGTGTGTATCACAAGGATCTGAATACTGATTTTGCGTCAGAGTTCCGCCAGTTCATTTGCTGGTATAAAGACCAACTGCCCTCAAGTTCCCCCTCAACAGGGTGTGCACAACATTATGTTTGTGCTGTTGCACACACTGGAGTTCATGCAGCCTTTCCAAACACTGAAGTGGCTCTCAGAATATACTTAACACTGATGGCCACCAATTGTTCAGGAGAACGCTCATTTTGGCAGCTAAAGAGAATCAAAGATGTGAAGCGTTCTACCATGCATCACCACCGTCTTGGTGCGTTGGCCCTTTTGTGCATTGAAAGTAATTTGCTCTGAGAGCTGGACTTTAGTTCCGTAATTGAAGAGTTTGCAGTTGTAAAAGTGCACAAGGTTGCAATCTAAGGTCTAGTAAACTGTAAAGCAAAGTGCCAAATCTGTACGAGTTTTGTCATGCATATATTCATACACTGCAAATTGCATGAGGGATTAAATAAACTAGTTTCTTTGGTATTATTTTATGATAGGATCAAACTTCCCTACACAATTGGGATCATGGTTTTTGTCTACCTCATTGTTACTACCTCCTAAGAGACATTTTTTCCTTGAGCTTTCCGTCGCAAATCAATAGTTTCGGAGATATAGAACATTTTAGGTGGGAAGAGGAATACGTCTCCATTTGTTTACAAAATGCCTCCCTCTTCCTCTTCTTGTGAACTGCATCGCTTTTGTTTCGGAGTAAGTTTTCCGTGCGCACCCGTGGCTAGGAGGTTAATCTCGGGGTTTAGTATTTTATTAAACTTCTTTTTATTATTGGACCCAGTTAGGGGGTTAAAGGTTAGGTAAGGTTAGGTTAGGTTCAGGCTAGGTTAGGCTCATGTTAGGTTAGGTTCAGGTTATGTTAGGTAAGGTTCAGGTTAGGTTAGGTAAGGGTAGGTAAGGTAGCCACGGGCGCGCACGGAAAACTTACTCCGAAACAAAAGCGATGCAGGTCACAAGAAGAGGAAGAGGGAGGCATTTTGTAAACAAATGGAAACTTATTCCTCCTCCAACCTTAAATGTTCTATATCTCCGAAACTATTGATTTGCGACGGAAAGCTCAAGGATAAAATGTCTCTTAGAATACAATAAGGTAAACAAAAACCATACTCCCAATTGTGTAGGGAAGTTTGGTCCTATTGTAAAAATTTACCGTTTCTTTTCACATTAAATATTTTTTTTTTTTTGTATTAAATATTTTGTTCTTGATTTGAATCAGTTCATTTTTTGTATTGGGTCCATTTCCATGAACCCGAGATCTAATTTAAATTGTTCAGGCCATTCTCTAAAATTTCAAAATTTGCCTTAGGGCCAGCCGAGGCTTAATCCGGCACTGGTTGTACTGTCTATAGATCGGAGTTAACGACCGAGTAAACTGTAAAATGTAAGAAAATTTGCAAAATGTAACTAGTAGTAAACTGTATTTGTTTGAATATACTTTGCCTATTTGCCTTCTTTCTTTTTCTTTTTACAGCAGCTAACCCATCACATGTATAGGGTATTAACTGCATGGACAAAGGTTGAGCATATAACAGTTTGGTTCACATCTTAAAATATTTTTGCATTTGATCCCTAGGACTATATGAATAATTTAATTAGGTCCGTTATATTCAAATGTACTGTACATGTATGAGAAACAAAATTAAAACCCATTCCTTACAAACAGGACAGGACAATACAATTTAGTATTTACGCAGTACTACAGACCAAAAACATTCAGATAATAGTCATATTTATAAAAAATATTTGTATATGCCTATTCTTGGTCTTGGTCTGTTTCGGAGGGTCTGGTCTTGGTCTTGGTCTTGGTCTCAGAGGGTCTTGGTCTTGGTCTCGGAGGGCTGGTCTTGGTCTCGGAAGGTCTGGTCTTGGTCTTGGTCTTGGTCTCGAAGGGTCTGGTCTTGGTCTTGGTCTTGGTTTCGGAGGGTCTGGTCTTGACTACAACACTGCTTTCCTCATTTCTTTCCTCTGGCTCATAATTTTTCTCATCATGGCCATGATCTTGTTTGTGTTCACTCTCTTTCTATCCGCCATTAGAAGCGTGCCACGTGCACATTCCTCCGTGACGTCACAAGGCTTCACCTCGCCTTCCCCTCTCTCTCTCTATCCGCCATCTTAACCGTGTGTTACACAGCCATTACCGGCCACAGATTATTCTACAATTTATCCCACTCCTGACACCAGTGTTACGCACAGCCCTCACCCTCACAGACTCACCTGTCTTAATTCACCCCCAAAGGCGCCCCACATAACCACTTACCTCCCTCCTGACGAAGGGCTCGGTAGAATTACCTGAAGCAAGAAATGGTGTAATAACACGTAATCAATCACAAGGCGGATAGGGGACATTGATCACTCACTATACAACTCTACATTTAATGACGGAGGTCACACAATACACGGACACAACTTCTGAAGGTGGAGAGGGTGAACAAAGTACACACATAGTTACACGGTCTATTCATGGTTCTCTTAACACATCAATACACGAGGCTTCACTTGCGAGGCAACACAAAACACACGAAGGTACTGCTTAACGCACTCAAGGCCTCCTGAAGAAGGCGGACCCTTCAGGCGCGCGGCTGGTGTGCCCGCCGCTCTGCAGACCCTGTACTTCTCTACCCGGCCCACCCTGTTCTGCCCGCGGCCTCACCGCCCCCCCGCTCCCACTTTCCCCTTGTCTGCCCCGCCAGCTAACCAGCCAATCACGCGGCTGCATGGTCGTGCGCGCCCCAATCATAATCATCCCCACAAATGACGTCACCCTCCTTTGTGTGTACAGCAACCACCCTCATTCATACAAACTTACAGACACTGCTTCACGCCACACAACCACCACAACGAACACACAGACATACACACGCCTCATTCCCTCCACCCGCTACATGCATATATCACCAAGCGTGTAACAATATGTTTCCTATTATTTCATTTATATTGTGGAAATTATCCACTAAACCGCTCTCTAATCGGAAGAATGGTATGGTGGGATACGCCTCCCCTGTCAAAAAGGGAGATGAGTAAAAATTCCACCTATGTATGTATTATTATAGAATTGTGTATAAATTAAGATGCATTAAAAATAGTAATATAATTCTGGTGGTATTCACTTGTACCACAATTAATCAAAGGATTAACATAATATAAGAATTGTGAGGAGAATATTGGAACCTCCACGTGTAGGAGTAAACATTATTGGAACGTACACGTGTATAGCTCCAGCCGTCTTGATAAGGGTTTTCGGTCAGGACAGCATTCACACATTAGATCCTATACGATTAAGATGTAGAACTCTCTTGATTATACACTTAAGTTGTAGTCATCATATTACTATGAGTGAGCCAGCATATCCGATCAATCGGTTAAACCAAGGACGAAGTGGTAAAAACACCACAACACAACAGTGCCGCGCCAGGAACTGTGGAAAGTTACCCTCGGCCTACCACCATCGCCGCCATTACGTGCACCTACCACAATTACCAGCGCCTTACAGCGACTACCACCACTGCCTCAAATAATAATCAAGCCTTCAAATTATCAACCCATCTACCACTGCTGAGTATACCTTAGTTAGCGTCTAAATAGGGTATCATTGCAGTCTAGGTAGTTCTTAGGTTAATAGCAAGGTGAGTTCACATAAAATATTACTATAATTACAACAGTTTGGTGCCCCGAGTGAGGATTATCTTTGGGAATGTACAAGGTGGCCGTTGTGGGGCACAGTTTATGCCCTCAGCGACTGGCGGTGGAAGGTGTGGAACTCAGGCTCTTTCGGGCACCCGGTGGTCGTGCTGATTTATTTGACACAGACGCACGTCTCAATGAAGTACTCCAGTGGCCTCATGACCTCACAGTTCTCTTTTTGGGGGGTAACGATATAAATGACAGTTGTAGCTCCAAAGTTATCACAAATAACATAAGAAATATAGTTAATAAAATAGAAGAGAAATGTGGCAGTCAGGTAGGATTGTGTTTAACCCTTTCACGCACGGTGACGCGATCGCGTCAAAACGGGCCCGTCTACAATCTGAGCTTTTGAAGCGAATTGCGTAAAAAACCAGTTAAAAATTCGCCAAAAATAAAGTATTTATCAGAATCACGTCAAATTTTTCTGCGTTAAAGATCCAAGCTAGACCTATAAAATAAACTAATTGTCAACACTCTCGTGTGAGTGGATGTGAAATGATAAGGGTTTGTGTATCAGTTTCCACTCAGCAGGCAGCCTGTGAGCGCGAATTGTCGTCCCTTTAAAACGTGTCCCGAGCTGACCATAATGGCCATATGAAAATTATAATGGTAGCGTTGGAATCCTCATCAAAATTCGCTTTTATTGGCATATAAACCATAAAAAATTAACTCAGGAAGTTTCGAGCTACGAAGTGGTAAACGTAAGTATTTCTTATTTCTCTTTACTCAATATTTTTTCGGAGTCGGTAAATTCCGCTATTTATTTGCATTTCTTGTTATTTTTTTCTTTCATAAGGCAGAATAATCTCTTTTAAAACCAATGATATATAATAATGCCTGGAAAAAAGAATACACGATGGTGAAATTGATAACATAAAAAAATAAATCACCGCACATTCAGGCCATTTCGCGGGGCCCCTTAGGGAGCATAAGACGGATGTCGCAGTGGACGGAGAAACTTATTAAACTTTTCGTGCGTGAAGGGGTTAATAGAGCCTAAAAAGACCAACCGCTCTCCTAGACATCACCTGGTAAGCCAACTGAGTTATGATAGGGTCAAGGAGGCTATAAATAGGGCTTTGAAAAGGGAATTGAAAGGCTATGCAGTAGTACAATTTAACGCACAGCCTTTTGAGGCAGATCTTTCCCGAGATGGGATGCACTGGACAAGAGAGAGGGAGAGGTTGTTATTTTGTAAAAGCCAAGTTTATAAATTTCATAAAGTGTCAGAAGGGGGAGTGGGATGCTATCCAAGCACTAGGAGGATACTGGTCTGATTAAAGCGATATAAACACCAGTTTCCCCCGCCCCCTTTGGTAAACAACCTTGACTTGGCCGCCGTACTCGCCCGCCGTGTCACAGACAGCCACGGCACACTGGCCGCATTGGTAAGCTACCATCCGCCAACAACAATGTTTGCGAAGTTAGTAGTTAAGTTAAATAAAATGGTGGATGGTTATAGGCCTGGCTTCGCGCCTTGAAAGGCCGAATCAACCCTTTGAATTATATAATTAAATTAGGGAACCCTAACTCGTAGACTTGTATCCAACTGTGTGGGCTGTCACCAAGAGGCGACCGTAGTGTAACGGTAGCACGTCCGCCCGGCAAGTGAAATGTCTCGGGTTCGATCCCCGAGCGGTGCCTGCCTTTTCGGTGAACCCCCTACCTCTAACATGGCGCAGTGAGTAGGATCGAGGTATGCGATACACATTCCCCGGACTGGCCCTGGGGGGGCTTATAGCCCTGGGGGGGCCTTAGGGGGAGATGTGTGGGTTGTCACCGGGAGGCGACCGTAGTGTAACGGTAGCACGTCTACCCGGCAAGTGGAAGTTCTCGGGTTCGATCCCCGCCCGATGCCTGCCTTTTCGGTGAACCCTCTACCAGGTAGAGGGTTGCAGAAAAAAAAGAGTTGGTGCTACAGGTAGAGTCTACCTGTAGCACCAACTTTTTTTTTTTTTTTTTTCATTTCATCTTATCATCAATTAAAATCATGGCGGAAGGGACTAAAGCATTAGCGGCTTAATTAGGATGGCTTACACGAATATATAAAAAGTGTGAGGAAGCAGCTGAGAGTATTGACTATAATAGTTTAAATACAGGTCTGCTAATGCTAAAAACTATATGGGATGATTATGAAGAGGCTTACTTTCAATCATTAGAAGCTGGGGATGAAGAATTAATCAATTATGAGGCCAAGTATGATCAAGAATGTACAAAATACATGGAAACGGTATTCAAATATGAGAACTTAGTGCGTAATCAGAAACCCACAGACAAAACCTCTTTACCCCAACTTAAATTACCAAATTTGTCATTGCCCCATTTTGAAGGGGAAATTTGGTATTCTTTCTGGGATAAATTCAAATTGATTGATGATAGGACTGATTTAACAGAGGTGCATAAATTAACCTATTTGTTAGGTCAGTTGAGAGGTTCTGCATATCTGCTGGTAAAGGAATTAACCGTAGAAAATGCCAATTATAATGTGGCACTCAAGATTCTTAGAGATAATTATGAAGATAAAGATCAAATAATAAAGAATCTTTTCTGCAAGTTTATGGATCTACTGAGCCGTTCTCACAATCACAGAAAATTGGAAGAGTTAAGAATAACTTTAAATTGCACACTAAGAGCCATTGAAGCTCATTAGCCCTTGACAGAGTCAGACTGGATGATCAGTATCATGATATGGAGAAAACTACCAACCAGGTTGCGAGATCGCTTAAATCAGAGGTACAATAGTAATTACTTCACGGTCAAGCAAATAGAGGAAAGATTATTACAAGAGTGCACACATTTGCAAGGTATTGAGCAGGAACAGGGAGATTGAGATAACTAGACCTAAAGGTAATCAGCGATATCAGCCACCTTTAGTTTAAAGAGCCCTCATTGGTAGGTAGTTATCCCGCTCCTACTAAAGTTACGATGGGAAGAAAACCGGTAGATAAGTTTCAAACTAGACCAGCCGGTAAACCACCACTAAGACCTACTCAAAGAACAGGTGCCATTCCTAAATATAGGGTTATTACCAATGAAGTCAGAAAAAAATGTGCTTTCTGCGAGGAAGAACATCCACCCTCCACTTGTAATATATACCCAGATTGTTCCACTAGGCTCAAAAGGTTAATGGATCTGGGAAACTGCCTAACCTACCTTAGTGGTAAGCATGCAATACAAGCCTGTCCTATTCGTCTGGGTACTTGTAAGAAGTGTAGAAAATCCATTCATCACATAGCCTTATGTCCTAATGGTGATGTGAGAACAGACCCTACGGTCGTTAAAATGGCAGTAACTAATAGGAGTAGTTCATCCGCTGTCCCTCTGGCAAAATTGAAGGTGAGCCACAATGATAATTCAGCCATTGTGAAAACAATGTTTGACAGTGGTGCACAAAGATCATTTATTAGTGGAGAGATAGTTGATCTATTACAACTACCTTTAATTAGCAAGGTGAACTTAGCCATTTCGGGCTTTCTGGCCAACAAAGAAGCTCAAAGTTTTGACATTGTTCGACCACTAGTCCAATTAGGAAATTATAAATGTAGGGTAGCTGCTGTAGTTAATAACTTCGGTATAAATTTAACTGTATAAGGACAAAAATCTACAGCTGAAATGTTGAAAGAGAAAGGTGTTAGTTAGTTAGAAATACCTTTGAGGATGTTGATGGCCCATACCAATTAATAACACTGGGGAACAAATTTTTGTTGAGTTAGGTCTGACACTTGTTATTAAGTAATTTTTGGGTGCTGAATCCAAAACTGATCTCAGTTTTTCTCTATCACGTCAAGTTTTTGAACTGTAGGATTTTCGTTTTCTTAAAAAATATGAAAAATACTGTACATAACAGTAACAGTGCTTATTTTATAAAAAGTTGCAAATGTTAACATACAATGAAAAATGAAAGAAATAGGCATGAATAGAATGTTTATTTAACATTATCATGTTGTTAGAAAGGATAAGGCTATAATTGCGTGCAGGTTAAGGTAAAAATTTACGTTTGTAGCTTTGTCTGGAGTGTTCAACTTGAGGACTATCGCGTTTGATGCTCCAACAATAGTCAGCCATCATATGCACATCCCATCTACCCTGGTAACGTTCTTCCATAACCTTCAAATCTTGGTGAAATCGTTCACCTTGCTCGTCGCTAGCAGCACCAAGATTTTCCGGAAAGTTGGCAAGATGGCTATGCAAAAAATGTACTTTAATACTCATGTTGCAACCAAGCGCTTTGTAGCTCTCCAATAGTTTCTGAACAATTTCTGTGTAATTACTTGCACGTGTATTTCCAAGAAAGTTCTTGACGACGTCTTTGAATGATAGCCAAGCATTCTTTTCAAGGTCTGACATAGTACCGTTGAAATGTTCATCTTTGATGAGCTGTCGAATTTGTGGACCATCAAAACACCGGCCTTGATTTTTTCAATTGACAGTCCAGGAAATGCCAAGATGATGTACTTCAAACAGTCGCCATCAGTTGACAATGCTTTTACAAATTGTTTCATGAGACCTAGTTTTATGTGCAGAGGTGGGAATATTATTTTCTTCCTGTCAACAAGTGGCTCATGTACAATGTTAGGATCTCCAGGTTTAAGATCAGATCTCGGAGGCCAATTCGTCTGAACCCAATGCTTCTCTCGAGCTCTGCTATCCCACATACAGAGAAAGCAGGGATACTTTGTGTATCCACGTTGTTGACCAAGAAGGAAGGACACCATTTTAAGGTCAACACAGATGATCCAATTGTGTTTGTCATATTGCAATAACTCAATAACTCTCTTTACATCTCCATATTCTTCACGAAGACAGACCGAATGCCCAATAGGGACTGCGCCAAACAAATTGCCATTGTGTAGAAGGACACACTTCAGCTCACAAGTGGAATTTTGCTTATCTGGAGGGTAAGCTGTGGAGAAAAAACTTGACGTGCTAGAAAAAAACTGACTACAGATTTGGAATCAGCATGCCAATTTTAGTCTAAATAAGCTCAAAAATCTAACTCAACAATCTTTTTTTCTTCAAATTGTTCCCCAGTGTAATAGGCGCTGATTATTTTGGGCGACACCTAAGTAAGGTCATCAAAAAACATAACATTTCTATGTTCACCAGTGATGTGACTATGTTCACCGAGGGTGGTGAAGTAATAATGGGACCTATCCCACAAATCACTCACCAGCCTGAACAAGAGGAATGCATTCCTAGTCATGCACAACCCTTCTTGGTTGCTAGAATTGGAACTTCATTAGTACCCACTCAAATCAACGAGTTATTGGAAGAAGGGGATATCCCCGTGCATAAATTATGGGATCTAGAAACTATCGGTATCATACCTGAACAGTTACCTAAAGAGGATCAAAATACTCTAGATTACTATGATCACACTGTCAATTATGTAAATGGTAAATATGAAGTAGGATTACCTTGGCAAATAGATGCTCCTGTGTTACCTTCCAATTATCACATAGTTAAGAGCCAATTAAATAGTTCAATGAGAAAACTGAAGAAAAATCTGTCTAAATTAGAGTGCTATGATAAGATAACTTAAGATCAATTAAGGGATGACTTTATCGAAATACTGGACGGAGCAGTAAATCATAATATAGAACATTATTTACCCCACCATGCAGTGGCCAAAGATTCATCAACCACCCCATTAGAATGTTTTAATTGCAGTTTCAAAACTAAACAGATGCTAGCTTAATGACTGCCTTCAGACAGGACCGAATCTCTTGTCCCAATCTAGGCGATGTCCTAAAAATTCAGAACAGATAAATTCGCCTATGTGGCTGACATCTCTAAAGCGTTCCTAAGATTAGATATAAGCCTCTAAGAGAAAAAGACATAAATTTCACAAATTCCTATGGCTTGAAAATATATATCAGGAAAACAGCCCCCTAGCACGTATAGGTTTAATAAGTTCTTTTGGTTTTTGCTCAGGCCCTTTTTGTTAAATAAAACATTACAGTACCATTTAAAGGTTCAGATAGCCCAGAATTAAGGAAAGAACTTCTATATGGGTAATTTGCAGGGGACGATAAATTCAGAGGAAGAATTATACAAATTTATAACTGGCTTAATAAAGAGTGCAGGAAGGCAAGCCTCCCTTACAGAGTTGGAATACTAATTCTCCAAGGCTAGAAGGGATAAACAGGAAGGATTTCCTTAATTATACGCAATTAGAGGTTCAATCAGTGTTAGGATTATGGTGGAATGTAAAACTGATGAACTAAGATTAAAGTGTCCAGATTTTTGATGTAGTCCTAACAAGAGAACACTCTTAACTCTTAAGTCACGTCAGCCAAGTATTTGACCCTTTGGGCTTAGTGAGCCAATAACTATAAGGGGTAAATGTCTAATACAAAAGGCCTGGGGAAACCTCGATTGGTACCCCCCTTGATGGAAATATAAACAGAATGGGAGCTATAAATCTGGAAGTTAAGTAAAAAAAAAAAAATTTAAAAAAAATATTTAAAACCAGGGCCCCGGGTTTAAAAANACCCAAGGGAGGGGCGGTGGCTTTTTTTCTCGACGGAGACGCTGGAGAAATCGAGGAGAGTCGCGTGCCGGGCTGGCTGGAACCGGACCAGCACAGGCTCTGTCACGCCGGGACTAGAACCCTCCTGAGGAGAGACAAGGAGAGGTAGTCAGGAGTCTCGCTGAGGATGTCGAGGGCCCATTTGAACGCTAATGACCTCCGACCCGCCTATCGAGCCCTAAAAGAAGCTCCGTTCCCAGTCTCCTCTCGGGCGAGTGCTATTCGAACAGCAGATGGGCGCCTCGTGTCGGACAGGAGGGGCAGATGGCTAGTTGGGCTGAGTATTTTTGGGCAGTTGTTCCCACGGTGGACCCTCCAACGAGCAGCTTCACACCACTGGGTTACGGGCATTGGATGCCGATCCCCCCAAATTGACGAAACCGCACCCTCTCTTGACGAAGTCAGAGAGGCTGTAGCAAAGTTGAAGGGTGGAAAGGCAGCTGGTGTTTGTAATATCAGTGCGGAGCTCCTCAAAGCTGGGGGTGAGGCCATGATCCGCGGTTGCATGCTGTCCCTGACTGGCCGTGTGGCAATCAGGTACCATTCCTCCTGACTGGAAAAGGGGGCTGGTCGTCCCTATCTGGAAAGGAAAGAGGCCGTCAGGACTGCAACAATTACCGCGGTATTACACTGCTCAGCGTACCAGGCAAGGTGCTTGCCCATCTATTGCTGACACGAATTCGCAGTCATCTGGTGAAGCATCAGAGACCTCAGCAGTCTGGGTTCACGCCTGGTAAGTCAACAACGGACCGTATCCTAGCGCTTCGTGTCCTGGTGGAACGCCGACGTGAGTTTCGACAGGGGATGCTTGCAGCCTATGTTGATCTCAAGAAGGCGTTTGACTCAGTGCATCGTGAGTCACTCTGGGATCTTCTGCGACTTCGAGGGATTCCTGCAAGGACTATTGGTTTGATAACTGGTCTGTATTCTGGGACTGCGAGTGCTGTGAAGTGTGGGGCAGGTGTTTCTTTTCAGGCAGCTTCTTTCCTGTGAATACAGGAGTGAGGCAGGGGTGCGTCCTTGCCCCATCACTTTTCAACGCTTGTATGGACTGGGTATTGGACAAGGTTGTAGATCAAAGTGATTGTGGAGCATCCGTCGGCAACACCAAGATCACTGATCTTGTTTTTGCCGATGATGCAGTTATCTTTGCTGAGTCGCTGGAGGTCCTGGTGATGGCTCTCGATAAAGAATGGGATAAAGAATTAATCAATTATGAGGCCAAGTATGATCAAGAATGTACAAAATACATGGAAACGGTATTCAAATATGAGAACTTAGTACGTAATCAGAAACCCACAGACAAAACCTCTTTACCCCAACTTAAATTACCAGATTTGTCATTGCCCCATTTTGAAGGGGAAATTTGGTATTTCTTTCTGGATAAATTCCAAATTGATTGATGATAGGACTGATTTAAACAGAGGTGCATAAATCAACCTATTTGTTAGGTCAGTTGAGAGGTTCTGCATATCTGCTGGTAAAGGAATTAACCGTAGAAAATGCCAATTATATGTGGCACTCAAGATTCTTAGAGATAATTATGAAGATAAAGATCAGATAATAAAGAATCTTTTCTGCAAGTTTATGGATCTACTGAGCCGTTCTCACAATCATAGAGAATTGGAAGAGTTAAGAATAACTTTAAATTGCACACTAAGAGCCATTGAAGCTCATTAGCCCTTGACAGAGTCAGACTGGATGATCAGTATCATGATATGGAGAAAACTACCAACCAGGTTCCCGAGATCGCTTAAATCAGAGGTACAATAGTAATTACTTCACGGTCAAGCAAATAGAGGAAAGATTATTACAAGAGTGCAAACATTTGCAAGGTATTGAGCAGGAACAGGGAGATTGAGATAACTAGACCTAAAGGTAATCAGCGATATCAGCCACCTTTAGTTTAAAGAGCTCTCATTGGTAGGTAGTTATCCCGCTCCTACTAAAGTTACGATGGGAAGAAAACCGGTAGATAAGTTTCAAACTAGACCAGCCGGTAAACCACCACTAAGACCTACTCAAAGAACAGGTGCCATTCCTAAATATAGGGTTATTACCAATGAAGTCAGAAAAAAATGTGCTTTCTGCGAGGAAGAACATCCACCCTCCACTTGTAATATATCCCCAAAGATTGTTCCACTAGGCTCAAAAGGTTAATGATCTGGGAAACTGCCTAACCTACCTTAGTGGTAAGCATGCAATACAAGCCTGTCCTATTCGTCTGGGTACTTGTAAGAAGTGTAGAAAATCCATTCACCACATAGCCGTATGTCCTAATGGTGATGTGAGAACAGACCCTACGGTCGTAAAAATGGCAGTAACTAATAGGAGTAGTTCATCCGCTGTCCCTACAGCAGAATTGAAGGTGAGCCACAATGATAATTCAGCCATTGTGAAAACAATGTTTGACAATGGTGCACAAAGATCATTTATTAGTGGAGAGATAGTTGATCTATTACAACTACCTTTAATTAGCAAGGTGAACTTAGCCATTTCGGGCTTTCTGGCCAAAAAAAGGGAAGCTCAAAGTTTGACATTGTTCGACCACTAGTCCAATTAGGAAATTATAAATGTAGGGTAGCTGCTGTAGTTAATAACTTCGGTATAAATTTAACTGTATAAGGACAAAAATCTACAGCTGAAATGTTGAAAGAGAAAGGTGTTAGACTAGTTAGAAATACCTTTGAGGATGTTGATGGCCCATACCAATTAATAATAGGCGCTGATTATTTTGGGCGACACCTAAGTAAGGTCATCAAAAAACATAACATTTCTATGTTCACCAGTGATGTGACTATGTTCACCGAGGGTGGTGAAGTAATAATGGGACCTATCCCACAAATCACTCATCAGCCTGAACAAGAGGAATGCATTCCTAGTCATGCACAACCCTTCTTGGTTGCTAGAATTGGAACTTCATTAGTACCCACTCAAATCAACGAGTTATTGGAAGAAGGGGATAGCCCCGTGCATACATTATGGGATCTAGAAACTATCGGTATCATACCTGAACAGTTACCTAAAGAGGATCAAAATACTCTAGATTACTATGATCACACTGTCAATTATGTAAATGGTAAATAAGAAGTAGGACTACCTTGGCAAATAGATGCTCCTGTGTTACCTTCCAATTATCACATAGTTAAGAGCCAATTAAATAGTTCAATAAGAAAACTGAAGAAAAATCTGTCTAAATTGGAGTGCTATGATAAGATAACTTAAGATCAATTAAGGGATGACTTTATCGAAATACTGGAAGGAGCAGTAAATCATAATATAGAACATTATTTACCCCACCATGCAGTGGCCAAAGATTCATCAACCACCCCCATTAGAATAGTTTTAAATTGCAGTTTCAAAACTAAACAAGATGCTAGCTTAAATGACTGCCTTCAGACATGACCGAATCTCTTGTCCAATCTAGGCGATGTCCTAGTAAAATTCAGAACAGATAAATTCGCCTATGTGGCTGACATCTCTAAAGCTTTCCTAAGATTAGATATAAGCCTCTAAGAGAAGAAGACATAAATTTCACAAAATTCCTATGGCTTGAAAATATATATCAGGAAAACAGCCCCCTAGCCACGTTTAGGTTTAAATCAGTTCTATTTGGTTTTTGCTCAGCCCTTTTTGTTAAATAAAACATTACAGTACCATTTAAAGGTTCAGATAGCCCAGCATTAAGGAAGAACTTCTATATGATAATTTGCAGGGGACGATACATTCAGAGGAAGAATTAATACAAATTTATAACCTGGCTAATAAAGAGTGCAGGAAGGCCAGCCTCCCCTTACAGAGTTGGAATACTAATTCTCCAAGGCTAGAAGGGATAATCAGGAAGGATTTCCCTAATTATACGCAATTAGAGGTTCAATCAGTGTTAGGATTATGGTGGAATGTAAAAACTGATGAACTAAGATTAATGTGTCCAGATTTTTTGATGTAGTCCTAACAAAGAGAACACTCTTAACTCTTAAGTCAGGTCAGCCAAGTATTTGACCCTTTGGGCTTAGTGAGCCCAATAACTATAAGGGGTAAATGTCTTATACAAAAGGCCTGGGGAGAACACCTCGATTGGGATACCCCCTTGATGGGAAATATACAACAGAATGGGAGACTATAAAATCTGAGTTCAATAAGATAAAAGAAGTTTACATAAGTAGGAGAATAAATACTGATGGGCGACAACCCAGCAAGTAAACATATTTTGTGATGCTTCAAAAAGTGCATACGGCTGCAGTAGCTTATCTTAAAAGGGCAGGAGAGGAATATAATCTAATTATATCTAAGGCTCGGGTTGCCCCAATTAAGCCTAGAACCTTGCCTCTAATGGAGCTGACTGCATTAGAATTAGACACTAAATTAGCACAATATCTAAGTAATTTATTACAAATTGGTGAGGACCGATATGTGGACCGATAGTGAAATTTGCCTACACTGGTTAGTGGACCATAACACAAAAATCCTTATGTAAGGAATCGTGTTGGTAAGATAAATGATTTAGGTTCCACATTTCACTATAATCATGTTGCTACTGTAGCGCCCCCCCCCCTTATGGCTAGATGTTAATTTGAAGGGCTCCACAAACCTGGCGATTACGCTGCCACCACCCACAATAAGTGGGATTTTTTTTTTTAGATTTAGAGAATATATGAGGATAACTGGGACTTAATAAACGACTCGTTAACAGGATTTCTTTATAATCGAACAGTAATCACATCCCAGCTCTAATGGTTTCCCACAGAAACTATACTTCACAGAATATAGTTGATCGAAAGGCCTAATTACTCCTCCGGGCTTAACACACAAAAAGGTTTCTACTCTTGAGTTACTAGGTACTATATCTATCTATCAAAAATACTAATGTAACGCGAGAAAATGGGTTAAACCTTTTGACTCATGATTGACGAAGAGTTTACGTTGAGTGGGGGAGGGTAAAGTAATATATAAATGTCGAGTAATTAAATGCTCGTCATTTTCCATCACTCCTCAGTTCTGAATCACTAAATATAGTTTCCGACAATACTTTTGTGCCGGCGATAGCTGGTGACGTCAGCAGGCAGGGCGAACAGGGAGGGAGGTGGCCATATTAGTTGTCTTTCGGTCCACGTCTCCAGCTGTGGTAGCACGTGTGGGGAGTTGTGGCTATCAACCCTGTTAAAGGTATGTGCGGGGAAGTGTATTGGTGGGGATGTAGAGGGAATTTATTATTTATCTGTTATAGCTTGAAAGCTCATTGCCATATGTTATTTCTAGGGTTTTGAGCAGCTGTGTGAAGCTGACGGGGTGAGCAGCTGTGGGGAGCTGACGGGTGAGCGTGAACTGAGTGGATGACCCTGGACACACCAATGGATACAGCTAAGGCCCTGTTTTCATAGCTGGAGTGTGTGTGTATAGATAATTTACACAGTGATTCAGTGTGGCGGGAAGTTACACAGTGATTCAGTGTGACGGGAAGTTACACAGTGATTCAGTGTGATGGGTAGTTACACAGTGAGTCAGTGTGACGGGAAGTTACACAGTGATTCAGGGTGACGGGAAGTTACACAGTGATTCAGGGTGAAGGAGTTATAGGGTTTTGGTTAAACACGAGCTGAGAGTCGCGTCGTGTCGTTGTTCACATTGTTAAGTATATTTATTTGTTGTAAAACCTTAGGTTAAGGAGGGAAGTGATTAATGGTGAATCAGGAGGTGATAATATACCGAAATTCAGTTAACGAGTTGTTTATTCAGACCCAGTAGTACTCACATATTCTCTTAATCTTTTATTTTTTTTCCCACTTATTGTGGGTGGTACCTTACCTTTACCTTTGATACCTTTGAAGAATCCTGCCCGTTATCGGCGGAGTTGAGGTGGTCCTCCACTCATTCCAGGTGTAGTATATAGCTCCCTGTTCCTTGCCTCCAGGACCACTGAAGGTAAAGTGTTGTCATGGGAGCTACTGTAGCCTGGCGTGGGTGGTTGGTCTGGGATGTCAGCCAGCCACTTGTCAAGGTGATGTTTGAAGGTGTCCGTGGTGACGCCCGTTAGGTTCCGAATGTGTCTTGGGGCACAATTGAAGAGCCGTACACCATTGTGGGAGAAGCTGTGGTGTATGAGTGTTTGTAGTCCTTTAGAGGAGGCGCATGTACTCTGTACATAGCACAGCCTGCCTCTTCTAGGGTTTTTGTTTTCCTCCGTGCCTACTTTTGGAGCCAGACCCTCCAGGATTTTCCAGACATAGATTATGATGTACCTCTCTCGTCTGCGCTGCAGAGAGTAGAGGCCCAGTCTGTGCAGCCTCTCCCAGTAGTTGAGGTGCTGAAGACCATATATCTTGTTGGTATAGGTCCTTTGTGGTGCTTCCATCAGGGTGATGTCCTTTTTTTTTGTAGGGTGACCACAGTTGGCAGCAGTACTCTAGCCTTGGTCTTACTAAGGACTTCCATAGCGTCAGCATGCAGGATTCCTCCCTTGTACGGAATGTTCTCAGGACCCATCCTGCTAGCTGTCGCTCTGTCTGGGTGATGGTGGTGTAGTGTAGGGAGAAAGTTACATCGCTGCTCATATACACTCCCAGGTCTTTTGTGAAGGCTTTTGTTTGTATGGTTTGGTGTTGATACATATATTGAGTGGTGGTCTTTATAAAGGTATTTCTGCCATATCTCAGAACTTCAAATTTTTCTCCGTTAAATTCCATATTGTTCTTTTCGGCCCACTCTATTATTGTATTGAGGTCCCACTGCAGTAGATCGGTGTCTGGGGATTTTTTTATTTTATGCCGTATACGGGTGTCGTCAGCAAATGAAGTAGCAGTGGAATATCTGAGATCTGTGTCAATGTCTGATATCATGATCAGAAATAATAATGGGCCAAGCACAGAACCTTGGGGAACACCACTTATGACTTGACACTGTGATGACTGTTTACCATTTATGGTGACAACTTGGTGCCTGTTGGTGAGAAAACTGTGGATCCATCTCCCTACTCTGCCAGTTATGCCAAGGTTCTTGAGTTTGTGGAGGAGAATGACCTTGTCAAAAGCCTTGGCAAAGTCTAGGTAGACTACATCAGCATTATCTCCATCCTGAGTTGCTTCTAATATAGCTTCATAGTGAGCTCATAGTGTAGAAGCTCTGATAGGCAAGACCTGCCTCTTCTGAAGCCATGTTGTCCATCATTGAAGGCCCCTCTTTCTTCCAGGTGGTTTACCATCTTGGCCCTCAGTATCCTTTCAAAGATTTTGATGACGTGTGATGTGAGGACCACTGGTCTGTATCTGCTTGCCTGTCCTTTGCTTCCTCCTTTATGTATGGGTGTTATTGTCCCCAGCTTGAGTTCATTGGGGACGGAGCCAGTGAGGAGAGATGTAGTCGACAACATCTTCAGGGGTGCGGCCAGTTGTTCCCTACAATTTTTCAGAAACACAGTATGGTAACCATCTGGTCCTGCTGCTGCTTGCGGGTCGATGCTGCTTATGGCTTGGATTATGTCTTCCCTGGTTATCATAAATGTCGTGAGCAGAATGTCTGCACATTTCCTTTCGCTAAAGAAAGTACATGGATCTGTTACCCGTTTCTGAGTATCAGGTTTACTAAATACTCTCTGATACTCAGTCTGTAGCATTTCTGCCATTTCCTGTGGGCCATCTTCAAGTTCCCCGTTCTCTTTCATTAGAGGGCCAACCGATGTTGTGCCCTCTAATCAATCGGGTCAATCTCTTCTTGGCGTAAGAGTAGAAAAATTTGGAGTTGACTTTTATATTTTCCACGGCACGTTGTTCTTCTTGTTCTCTCTGCCGTACGTGTGATTGAGCAAGTGCATCTTCCAGTAAGTGTAGCTGACGTTGTATTGCGTTTGCTGCCACAGCATAGGTTACTTTCTTTAATTTTCTTTGTAAATTGGCCCTCTTTTTCATCAGTATTCGTCTGTCCCTGGGTATTTGGTGTTTCCTTCCTGACGACCGCCTGAGGGGAATGTGTTCCTTACAAATTTGCAGGCATTTGCTGGAGAGTACTTCGTACATCTCGTGGGCTTCCATTCCACTAAAGATGTTTTCCCATTTTATGGCATCTAGTTCTTTTCGGACTTTATCCCAGTCAATGTTTCTTCCATAAAAATTTAATGCATGGAAAGAGTCTATCCTGCCTGACGTTGTTGTGTTTCTTGTGGGAATATTTCTGATGTTGGCCCTTGCATGGATGAGGTTATGGTCTGACATCACCGTATTCGCAATGTCATAGGAGTGGAGGTAGTCGTAGCTGTTGCTGATGATGAGGTCCAATATATTGTTCCCTCTTGTGGGCTCCATTATTAGTTGGTGTAAAAAATACTCCTCCATAAGTGAGGTTAATTTTACCGCTTGGCCCTTTTTTTCTGGTGTACCACCTGCGATATTCATGGAGGGCCAGCTAATGTGAGGCAAGTTAAAGTCCCCCAGTATTAAAAATACTGTAGATTTATTTGTGGCAGCGTAATAGCCAGGATTGTGGAGCCCTTCGAGTTAACGTCAAAGCTATAAAGGGGGGGGCGCTACACAAAGGTGGCAGCTGGTTTGGATCCATTTGAAGGTTCCATCGTACCCACGCGCTAACTAATTCCTTTTTATTTTTCAAGTGCCAGTGCCCAGTGATCACATACATATACAGAGTAGCGTTAGTTGGTCATAGTCAGGTCCCTCAGACCGTGGAAGTAGATGATCCTAACGTAACAGTAGAAATTTATAGAGCGGCAGGAGGCAAGATTATAATTTTTTTCTTCAGATGATAGATTGAACGGAATATTGCAGAAAGAATTTGAGTTAGTCATCCTACGGTTAGGCAGTAATAATATCAAAGAAAACAGTAAGGTGGGAGACAGTGGAAAATATTAGGAAGGTAATAGAAACATTACAGGCAACGTGCCGATGTGAGATAAGGATTTGTATGATAGAACAAAGGATCATAACCGACCATTACGCTAGGAGAGTTGAGCAAGAAACTTACGATAAAGTAGCTAAAGCAATAAACAACAAGTTGAACAAGAAACTAACTCAGTATGGGAAATTAAGCTTTAACGCCAAACCATATGCACAAGACTTAGCGCATGATGGAGTGCACTTTAACAGGACGGGCAGGAGCTTTATATATGAGAAGCTCGTAAATGTAATCATGCACAACTATCAGGCATGGGCTGCAGTGCAGGCTTTAGGAGGCCCGGGTTACCCACCTTAAGAAATAATGATAAGTGTATGTCAGTGTTGAGGCTTTGTAGACGCCCCGGCAAGTAAGCAACTTCTGAGGGTTGTCGTGGCTGTAATAGCCACCGTAAAAAGCCCAACACTAGACCTAGTGTTAGTGAACACTAGTTAGTTAGTAATAGTGAGCATATATTTTTTTTTTTTGAGATGGAGGATTTGATTAATTTTTCCATAGAGGATTTGGGGGATTTCCTCCATAAGGGAGCAAAGGGTATGGAGACTAAGAAGGAGGAAGTAGTGACACCCAAGAGAGACGAAACCAGTTCAGAACGATACGAGCGGTTCAAGTGGATGAGTCAGTTAGAACAAGAAGTGGAAAGAACGAAAGAGACTGTTGAGTTATTGTTGAGAAATAAGGGAGAGGAGAAGGAAGTCAGGAGACCAGTGAGGTCAGTAATAAAGCCTAGAGATATACGAATGCTGAACCTCAGTGATTTGCAGGGAATCGAAGCCGAGGGAAGGTTGAAATTTTTCTTTTCCCAAGTAGAAAGTTGTTCAGAAGATAGGGAGGAGAGAAAGAGGATCCTTATGGCAAGAGTGGACCCACAGTTAGCATTATACATACAGAATGCCCTAAGTCAGGTCAATTTTAGATCATGGGACGCCCTAACTTATTGGTTATGTGAAGAACTAACAGACAATAATGTCGACAGAATCCTTAATAGCATTTCGGAGGTTAAGTATGATTGGCTGGAAGATCCTCAAGATTTCGCAACTAAACTCAAATGCAAATACGCCATACTGGAAGCAAAGTCAAAACATCCAGGAGAAATTCTCCGTAGGGATAAGATCATAATAACAAAAAATGTTGAGGGGATTACCAAGCCAAAGTAAGGAGAAATTAGAGTTTTTCATCGATGAACAATTCCCACTGAGAAAATTCATAGAGAGAGTGGAGACTGAGAGGGCCATCCCCATAGGAAGAGACACAAATAGAATATACGCGGTAAACCAGACCCGGCAGCTTTCAGAGATAACACCCGCTCCCCAGAGTATTCCTCCCAATAAACAGGAACAGTCACAGGAACTGTCAGCCAGTCAGTCAGAAGTAAGAGAACTGCGAGCACAGATGGAAGGAATGGGGAGGAAATTACAAGATTTGAGAGTAGGTAGCGACCAGAAACTATCCAGTTTAGATTAGAGAAGGAGTTCCCAGACGTTTTGTCCCTATTGTAAAATGAACAACCACTCAGCCGCAGACTGTAGAAGGAAGCCAGGTAGCAATGCTTGTTTCGATTGCTGGAGAGTAGGATGTAGGAGAGGTAGTCCAAATTGTCCTGGGAGGAAAGGGTTCTCCAGGTGACTAGTTAAACATCGATCCCCAATAATCCCCTTAGCCATTAATGACCACGTCACGGAAGTTTTAGTAGACACAGGAAGCGAATATTCACTTATAAAGAAGAGCGCAGCTTTAGACTTACAACTTAAAATAAGAACCCACAGTAATATCCCTAGTTTGACCGGCATAACTGGCAAGGAGTTGAGAATCTTAGGTCAAGTAAGAGTAAAAATAACCCTAGGAGCAGATAGAACAATAGAAGTGTTAATGTTAGTAGTGCCAGACCAGTATTTATCCACCCAAGCCCTGATAGGGATGAATATAATAGGACTAGAAGAAATGACTATAAATTACAAACAAAAAAAAGTCATGTGGGCTAACCTAACTTACCCCTTGAATTTTGTTGAACACCGAGACGGCACCATAAGATCAGTTAAGAGCGAGGAGTGCAAAAAGGAAGTGCATAAATCAAGCTGTCATATAAGAATACAGCAAAGCGTGAAGTTCTTCTCTGTCCAACTCTTCTCTGCTCTAGTGATGGTAACTTTATCTCCTTCAACCTTTCTTCATTTGAAAGCTTTTACTAGTCTGGTACTATCTTTGTTGCCATTCTCTGTATCCTCTCCGACTTTTTCACATGCTTTTTTTTTATGGGGACCATACAATGGCAGCATATTCCTTTTTGGTTGGATCATTGTAGTAATTATCTTTCTCAGCATATTTTTGTCCATGTAATGAAATGCCACTCTAATATTCTTCAGCATCCTGAACGTATCTCCAAATATTTTATTTAAACGTTTTACTGGCTGTAGGTTATTTTTGCATAATCGCTCCCAGGTCTTTTTCATAAAGAACCCTTGTAATTACTGCATTTCACATATTATATGGCCATTTATATATTTTTACGGCTTTTCCAATTTCCATCACAAGACACTTATTCACATTAAATTCCATTTGCCATCTTTTGCTCCATTCGTAGATCTTGTTCAGATCGTTTTGTAGTGTTTCAGAATCTTTTTAGCTATTTGTTTATTTAGAGTAATCGTCCAGACCATTTCATCATTCCTGATTTGATGTACTTAGAAAATAGCCATTATCGAGTGTATCAACAATATGTTGTCACTTTTTGCATCCAGTCAGCCGTTTTTGAATAATCCGCAATCAAAATCTGTAAATTCCCCGAGCTTCGAAAACGCTACTGGCAACTGGCAGACGACGGCACCATGGCTCGGTGACGTCAGCCCAGGAGCTTCCTCCCTCCCGCGCTCATAGAAATATACGTAAATCTAGGCAATAAACATAGTACTTGAAGAATTTTGGGTGTTTCTGATAGATTTTTTTTGCGATATGGTATACACATGCCTCCTTGATGGGTGTAGAAAGAAAGCTGTGCCTCTCCAAAGAAGTTTGCACACGTATCAGACCAATAGGCGAGAAATGTGTAAAAAATGTTGGTGCGTCGGACGACGTTGGTGCATTTCGGTGAAGGTAGGGAAACGGGGGTGGGTGTTTGTGGCTGGGGAAGGGGGAGGGTGTTAGTGGTGGGAGAAGTAGGTGGTGGTGGGAGAAGGGGATGGTTGTTAGTGGTGGGGGAAGGGGGTGGGTGTTAGTGGTGGGGGAAGTGGGTAGATGTTGGTGGTGGAGGAAGTGGGTGGGTGTTGGTGGTGGGGAAGGGGGTGGGTGTTGGTGATGGGGGAAGTGGGTGGGTGTTGGTGGTGGGGGAAGTGGGTTGATGTTGGTGGTGGGGGAAGGGGGTGGGTGTTGGTGGTGGGGGTAGGGGGTGGGTGTTGGTGGTGGGGGAAGTGGGTGGATGTTGGTGTTGGGGAAAGTGGGTGGATGTTGGTGGTTGGGGAAGGGGGAGGGTGTTAGTGGTGGGGGAAGTAGGTGGGTGTTGGTGGTGGGGGAAGGGGATGGTTGTTAGTGGTGGGGGAAGGGGGTGGGTGTTAGTGGTGGGGGAAGTGGATGGATGTTGGTGGTGAAGGAAGTGGGTGGGTGTTGGTGGTGGGGGAAGGGGGTGGATGTTGGTGGTAGGGGAAGGGGGTGGGTGTTCGGTGGTGTTGAAAGTGGAGATGTGGGTGGGAACGAGGGTGGATGTTAGGGGATGTGGGTGGGGAATGGGGATGGGTGTTGGAAGCGGGGATGTGGGTGGGAACAGGGGTGTGTGCTGTGGGATGTGGGTGGGTGTTGGGGATGAAGTAGAGTGAATAATAGCAGATTCTTGAAGGACTCCAGCATCCACCCCTCTCTCTCTCTCGCGGTGAACTCCTCGTGTGACGTCATCAATAATATTCGCGGGCCTGTTGAAAGGATGAACCTTTTTTTCCTGCGCTTTTTACAAAAGTCGTGTTTTTACGGAAATAAGGCGTGGAAATGAATTTTTTTTTTTGTGCATTAGGTGCCTTGAATGAACATTCAACATATTTATGCAAAACAAAAAATGAGCCTGGACAATTACCTTAATAGTTTGGCATCATCCGCAAACAAACTTATATCATTATTATTTTATCAGACATGTCATTGATATAAATTATGAACATTATAGGTGACAAAACTAATCCTTGAAGCACCCCACTAAATATGTACCTTCTTCCATTCAGATTTTCATCCTTTACGTGTGTGTGTGTGTGTGTGTGTGTGTGTGTGTGTGTGTGTGCGTGTGTGCGTGTGTGTGTGTGTCACGCAAACCTGTGCACTAAATACATTGAATGTATTTAAATAGTAAATAATAAATACTTAAGAGAAATGTGTTTAAATACCAAATACTAAATAAATTTTTCGAATGTATTTAAATACTAAATACAAAATACATCAATTGTATTTAAATACATTTGTAAATACATTTTAAATATACACACAAATTTTAACATGTATTCAGTAATTCATGATTAACAATATAAAATGCTTGATAAATGATAAAGGATACTTTACTATTGTATATTTCCCTTTTTAGGGAGGCCTTCTCGCCAGAAGGCCTTCTCGCCAGTTGGGCGGGTTTATGGTCAAATTAACTGATACAAAAATATTTACATTTTTATTATTTTAATACTCAATAAAGCATTTAAATACTGTATTTAAATACATGAAACCAATGTATTATAAATACAGTTCTAAATACACAAATGTATTTGAATATGTATTTAAATACAAACGTATTTAAATACTGCCCAGCTCTGTGTGTGTGTGTGTGTGTGTGTGTGTGTGTGTGTGTGTGTGTGTGTGTGTGTGTGCGTATGTGTGTGTGTGTGCGTGTGGTACGTCATACAGATAAAACAAGTAGGTATGAAGAAGGCGGATGAAAGGGATTCACTGACCTTTTCAGTAAAACCTTGCCTCACCCTTTCCTCCATTCATCTGAGACATACACACCGGGAGGGAGCTCGCACTGGGGGGGGTGAAGCTGTCGATGCGAGTCTGATCCGAAGACAAGGTTTTAGGTTTAAAGACCCACCCACCCACCCACCCCACCCCCCACCCCCCCCACCCACCCACCCACCCCACCCCCCCACCACCCCCCCCACCCCCACCCCACCCCACCCACCCTACCCACCCACCCCCCCCACCCCCCCCACCCACCCACCCACCCACCCACCCCCCCACCCCCCCCACCACCCACCCCCCCCCACCCCCCACCACACACACACCCCACACAAAAAACCCCAACCCAAAACCCACCCACCCACCCACCCACCCCCCCACCCACCCACCCACCCCCCACCCACCCACCACCCACACACAACACACCACACACACAACACACACCACACACAACACCACACACACAAAGTATGAAAAAGGGGGCGAAAGGAAAGTGTTGATTTTAAAAAGTTTTGGATTTGCGGATAGGGTGATGCAAAAAATAAAAATGAAAACAGTAATAATAATAAAAATTTTTCTATGATTGTTAGGTTTAAAAACAATGACAATGGAATAATAAAAGCAATAACACTAAAGATAAAGAAAAAGAGAAGTAACAAAATAATTGGGGATAAGAATTGTCTAAATCAAAATAAAAGAGAGAGAGAGAGGAGGGAGAGAGAGGGGAGAGAAGAGAAAGGGGGAGGGAAGAGAGAGAGAGAGAGAGAAGAGGAGAGAGAGGAGAGAGAGAGAGAAGAGAGAGAGAGGGAGGAGAGAGAGAGAGAGCGAGCGACGAGCGAGCGAGGGGAGAGAGGAGAGAGAGAGAGGGGAGAGAGAGAAGAGGGAGAAAAGAGACGGAAGGAGAGAGAGGGAGAGAGGAGGAGAGAGAGAGAGAGGAGAGAGGAGGAGAGAGAGAGGAGAGAGAAGAAAGGGGGAAGAGAGGGGAGGGAGAGAGAGAGAGAGGGAGAGAAAGGGGGGGGGAGGGGGGAGAGAGAAGGGGAGAGAAAAGAGGAGAGAGAGAGAGAGAGAGGAGAAAAGGATTGAGAGAAAGAGGGGGAGGGAAGGGGAACCAAATTGAAAAGGAAATGAGAAGGAGGGGGGGTTTTTTTTTAAAACAGCAAGAAAAAAAGAGAATGGAAGAAAAGAGGAAAAAAAAAAAAAAGAGAAAAGAGGAGGAAAAATTTTAAAAACAAGGAAGAAAAGTAATAAAAAACAAAAAAAAAGAAAAAAAAAAAGAAGGGACCCAAAAAGGGGGGGAGAAGGAATTTTAATAAAAGAAAGAAAAAAAAGAAGGGGGAAGAAAAAGACGGAATTTTACAAGAAAATTTTTAAATTTTTAAAGGGGAAAGGTTTTAAAAAAAGAAAAAGGAAAAAAAAAAGAAAAAAAAAAAAGATTTTAAAAAAAGGGGGAAAAGGGAAGAAGAAGAAAGAGAGGAGCCCCGGGAAAAGGGGGGAAAAATTTTTCGAAGAAAAAAAAGGAAAGCAAGGGGAAAAAAAGGGGGGTTTAAAAAAGAAAAAAAAAAAAAATTGAAACAGAAGGAGGAGGGAAAAAGGGAAAGAGGAGAAAAAAGGGAGGGAAAAAGCGAAGAAAATAAAAGGAAAAAAGGGGGGAAGAGAATAGGGGTAGAGGGAGGAGATGGGAAAAAAGGAAAGGGGATAGAGAGGAGGAAAAAGGGGGTGGACAGAAAGAAGAAAAATTTAGGGAGAGGGGAAAGAAAAAGAGCCTTTTAAGAAAATATTTTTAAAAGGGGTGGAATTTTTTAAAAAAGGCTTTCCAGTCATGAAACCAAATTTAACACGTTTTTACCAGAAAAAGCAAAAAATCTTATAAATGCTTTTTGGTTTGGCATAAAGAATTTTATAATTTAAGTACGGTATATTTTTACATATGCATATAATTATCATTATTCTTTTATTCTTCTCGATATTCAGTGTCTTCATAGTATCATATTTGTTTATCGTCTATTATTCCTTGTAAATCACCATCTCGTATTAATTAGATATTAATACATTATATTTTCACAGATTCCTTATTGTAAATCCTCCTTCCGATATTTATAGAATTGATATTTGCATACGTACAAGTATGATTTTTTTTGTGATGTTTCTTGATTTGATATACAGTTTTTTCATTCCGATAGTTTTTATCTACCTAAAAATGTGTCCATAGTCTTTAAGGCTTTTTACTTTTATTTTTCATTTAAAAAAAACTATGTTATTTTTTTTATGAAGAAAAAAAAATTCCGATATACACATGATACATGGATGCTGATGTGAACAATAGGGAAAGAGGAGCAAAAAAAATTTGGGAGGAAAAAAAGCTTGAAGTAAAATATACATATCTGTTTGATCATAAAGAGGATATTTGACGAATAATAGCCCCAGCAGTCTTGAAATGGAGTATGTGGTACATAGAGAATATGTGGGGTACTAGTAGAGGCAAGGAAAATATCGGGTGGAAGGGGAAATCTAAAGAAATTTATCAGGCTGAGGGGGTTTTTGATATATTTGAATATTTTATAAGAGTCCTTGTCAAGAAAATATTTGTATAAATCGTCGTAGATTTATTTTTATGAGAGTTTGACAAAAAACCTGCATTAAATGGCCTTACCCTCGTTTCTAATCTCTTACCTATCGTTTTAAGGGGACTGGAACTAAGGAGGAGTTTTGTAATTTTGTTTGTCCTGGCCAGCCTTATGGTGTAGGTAGAAAAAAAGGAATCTCTCCTTCTCCTCCTCTCTCCTTTCCCTCTCTATATAATTTATAATAATAAAAATTTAAATATATATAATAGATAAATAAATATAATAAATAAAAATATATAATAATATAATAATATATATATATATATAATAAATAATATAAAATATATATATATATATAATTATATATATATAATATAATATATAAAATATAGTATATATAACGTTAGGGTGTCCCAAAAGAAAAGGGTTTTGTAAAATGTTGCACGTGTGTTTTATCGGTTCTCTCATAGTAAAAAGTATTGCGTTGAACTTTTGGGCGAAGGAGTAACATTTAAGGATCCCGACAAAAGTAATCATTTAGGTGGACGTGTGGTGCTTGGGTGTTTAATAGCTAATTGGTCAACTGGAGAGAGAAAAATCAGTTTCCGTGGAGGTTTGATTTTAATCACAAAATATCAACATATTATGAAAAAAAATTAATAAAAAATAAAATTAATGGTATATGGTCAACGCGCTAATGCAGTGCGCGCGGAAGGGTGTGTGCAAGATGCGCTTTACATTTTGGTTAATTCTTGTTACAAAAGAAACATAAAGTAGAGGGGTTTAGAAATATATATAACAATGAAACATAATAAAAAAATTAATAATAGTTTGGGCTGCAACCACACGTTTTCTCTGTGGAGCAGGGGTTTTGTAGGGGAGACCGCTACAATACTCCCCTCCTAGGGTTTGTGGGGGAGACCGCTACAATACCCCCTCGTAGTGACGGAGGGAGGAGGAACGAGATTTTGGTGGTGGAGCGGTGCTGCTTTTGTTCTGTTGGCGATTTGATGGGGACGACGTGGAGGGCTGATGACCAGTTGCTGCTGCTGGGCCGCACTATCCCTTGGCGCAATCAGAGACTCGAACTCGGGCCTTGGCTTGACGGTAGCGTTCTGGAGCTAAGCGACGGGCCTTGGCGTGTATGGTGGTCCTTGTGGTCTCGATGTGATGCGTGACGTGGGTTTGAGGGGCATAGCAGTGCTGGGGGCCCGTAGCAGTGTTGCAGCCGTGGCAGTGCGCAGCTGTGGCAGTGTTACGGGCGTAGCAGTGTTGCGGCCGTGGCAGCGTTGCAGCCGTGGCAGTTTTTGCGGGCGTGGGCAGTGTTGCGGGCGTGGCAGTTTTTGCGGGCGTGGCAGTGTTGCCACCATGGCAGTGTTGCCGCCGTGGCAGTGTGCCGCCGTGGCAGTGCTGCGGGCGTGGCATGTTGCGGGCGTGGCAGTGTTGCCCCCATGGCATGTTGCGGGCGTGGCAGTGTTGCCGCCGTGGCAGTGCTGCGGCGTGGCAGTGTTGCCGCCGTGCCAGTGTTGCCGCCGTGGCAGTGCTGCGGGGGGGAAGTGTTCCCGGGCCGTGCCAGTGTTGCCGCCGTGCCAGTGTTGCAGCCGTGGCAGTGCTGGGGGGTGTGGCAGTGTTGCAGCCATGTCAGTGCTGCGGGCGTGGCGTGTTGCAGGCATGGCGGTGCTGTTGTGGTATTGTAACTGTACGCCGGGGAGTACTGCACTGAACACAGGGGGGAGCACTATTAACCACGGAAGAGTAGAGTAATCCACAGGGCGATGAGAAAATCCACAGGGCGATGAGTAATCCACAGGGCGATGAGTAACCCCACAGGGCGGTGAGTAATCCACAGGGCGGTGAGTAATCCACAGGGCGGTGAGTAATCCACGGGGGCGATGAGTAATCCACAGGGCGGTGAGTAATCCAAAGGGGGGGTGAGTAGTCCACAGGGGGTGAGTGGCGACCGGGAGTAAGTCACTCTAACACCGCGGGGTGCGGGGTTGGGGTTTTTGGGACTGGGGACGCGGGAAACCGCGCTGAGCGAGCAGGGGCCCGCGCAGAATGCGATGAGGCCGGCTGAGGACGCAGGAAGGCATCAGGGGTTTGCAAAGGGCCGCGCTGAATGCGCATGAGGCCGCTGAAGACGCAGTAAGGCGTCAGAGGGGGGTAGATGCCGCGCAGAGTGCGCATCAGGCCGGTGAAGACGCAGTAAGGCGTCTGAGGGGGCAGGGGCCGCGCTGAACGCGCATAAGGCCGTGCCGATGACGCAAGAAGCATCAGAGGGGGGCACAGAAGATGCCAGGGTGGGAGGGGAAAAACCTATTAGGTGGCAGCTACACATAATAGTGTAGTTTCTCCGACCTAAGACTCAGCGAAGCGAACCCCATGAGGAGGCTAAACTTTTGCCTTAGGAGTGTTAGGGACGAATGAGTCCAAAGACCAGGTCCTTTTTCACTATGAAAATTGTGCTCTTTATATAGCACATGTTAGAAACCACCTAAGACCATAGCTACACCCGGGGTCACCAATTGTTGGTGAAGGGTGTGATGATAATAGGGGGTCAACGGAGAGAGAAAATCAGATTCCAGTGGAAGGTTGATTTTAATCACAAATATAACATATATTAAAAAAAAGGATTTAAACAATAAATTGGTTTATGATGTAGCCCATTGGTCTATGGTCAACGCGCTAAGCAGTGCGCCCCTGAGTAAGTGGTGTGTGCTAAGATAGCGAGTTACATGTTGGAATTGTTAAAAAAGAAAACATAAAGTAAAGAGTATGAAATTATATATGAAAATGAAACATAATTAAAATAAAAGTTATAATGTTTGGGCTGCAACCACACGTTTTCTCTGTGGAGCAGTGGTTTTGTAAGGGACACCGCTACAATACTCCCCCCCTAGTGGTTTTGTAGGGGAGACCGCTACAACGGACTCGAATTTCAGGATTTTCTAAATTTCCACTTTTTTCTCCCCTCAGGTTATCAACATGGCAACAAGAGCCGCTAGTAACTTGGCTGATCGACAAGGCCCCAATCGATTGAAATCACCGGAGCCCGGTTTACCATCGAAGGAGCAGGTCCTCCTCCGCTATTTACAACCACCACCGGGAGATGGGGAAGACGGCGAGCGGGAGCAGGAAGGCGGTGGTGGAGGAGGTTTCCCTTCTGGTCGCGCGCCGGGATTCCGACAACTACAGTAATACACGCGGGCACGAAGCTGTCAAAGCTGGTAAAGGCGTACAAGGACCTCAAGAAAAAACAAGAACAAAGACGGGCCCGAAACATCGTATGGATGAGGAGATTTTCAAAGGAGCCCTCCAAGAAATCTTCGACTCGCACACTCCTCCTCTCTCCAAGGGGCCCAGACGTGAAGGACGAGGACAAGGAGTTCCTACGGAGTCAGAGAGAAGACAGAGGGGAATCATCATGGCTGGAATTGACCTCGTGGACAGCAAAGAAGGTGGAGAAGTAGGCCCGAGCGCGGAACTCGACTAAAGCGGCTCCGGGAAACGTAAAGACAGCGACATTGCCAGGTGACTGAAAGGGCGGAAATCCCAAGCCAAAGCAGTAGCAGCAGCAGCAGTCCTGTGTCGACGACGTCATCACCGGCTCGTGGATCCCGAAGCCAGAGGAAAAAAACTCAAACAGTCGCATCGATCTCCGTGAAGGATTTAACCTCATTTCAAAATTGGGATCGAGAGAAGTTGTCGGTGCGGCAAGCAACGTCAACGTTCGCAGCTACCGCTCAAGTTCTTGGAATGGACATTTGGGGGTATGGCGGTCTCGAAGAGCACGGTCCATTGAGCACGAATTGCGGGGAGAGAGCAAGACGCCGAGAAGATCGTGGAACTGCGGAACCAGGAGAACCCGAGAGGGTTGGGCCTGCATTGGGACGGAAAACTCCTCCCGTCCCTCTCTGGCGATACGGAGGACCGCATCGCCGTCCTCCTCACAGGGGAAGATGACGCCGAGTTCCTTCTTGGGTCCCGGCAAGCTCGGATTCGGGCTGGCAGAAAAACGTGGCTGCAGTGGTCTTGAAGGAGGTGGACGAAGAGAGCGTCAGGGACAAGATCATCGCCTTCTGCTTCGACACCACGGTTTCGAACACTGGCAAAGGGCAAGGTGCTTGCATTCGGAAATTTAGCAAAAACTCGGAAGAGCTTGCTTTGGTTGGCCTGCCGCCATCATGTCCACGAGGTGATCCTCAAGGATGTCTTCGAAGCCAGCCTCGGCTCTTCCTCTGGTCCTGACATTGGAATCTTCAAACGACTCCCGTGATCGATGGTCCTTCGAGGATTCCCCGCAGAGAGACGGTGGAAACATCGGAGGACCTCGTAGAGTTCTTCGCCACCCAAAGACACTGCCCGCAAGCTGAAGGACGACGCATTGGCCTTCCTGAAGGAGGCTGATGTCGAAGAACCATCCCAGGGAGGACTATGAAGAACTTCTCCGTCTCTCCTACCTGTTCCTCGGTGGTGAAGGTCCAGCCAAACCATTCCGCCGTCCTGGAGCTCTCCATCAAGCCCGGTGGATGGCCCAAAGGGCCCTCTATTGCCTCAAGCTTCAGATGCTGAAATCCCAGCTGTCGTGACTGGTCGAGAGAAGGCGGAGTGGAAACGAGTGGCTCTCTTCGTTGCTCTGGTGTACTGCAAGCAAGGCAGAGGCACCGATCTCTGTGAAAGCTCCGTTGAACGACGTTTCTCTTCCTCAGATCCTCAAAGATATACCTGACCAAACCGTTGCCAAGCCAGCAGAACAAGCCCTGCGACGCCACCTGTGGTACGTTTCCCAGGAAAAACGCGGGACTGGCCTTCTTCGACTCAAGGATTGATGTGGAGGAGAAGCAGAGGTCAAGGCATTGGACAAGCCCGCCTCGAAGAAGGAACTCAAGCGATTGGAGGGAAAAAAGATTACGATGTCTTCCTCCCTCTCGTCCTTCGTCACTTCGAAGACACGGTCCTTCTTTCAGAAAAATCGACGCGGACGAGGGCTTCCTGGCAAAGGACCCCGGGATTGTGGGAGGAGGACGACCCATTCAAGGACGCTCGGAAACGGGCATTGGCCTCCGAGTGGTCAACGATGCCGCGGAGCGGGGCATCGCCCAGTCCAGCGCTACTGGGGTCCCCGAAAGTCGGCCGCACAGGAGAAGTATCTCCTCCAGTTTGTCACACCACCCCTGGAAACTTTTAGGGGGGAAAAGAAGGAGGACCTTCAAAAGAAGGCTTTTGAATGGAAACAATGAAAAACTGTCTGTTTTGGTTTTCCCTTTAAATTTCTTTCTAAAAATGTGGGATGTTTTGAGATTTTTCTTTTTTATGAAGGTTATTAGAAAATTGTTCAGTTTGTCGAGACCCCTAAATATTCTCCGAATTTCAAACAATTTCACAGAAACTCTTTTTATGATGTGTGAACAGAATTAAAACACGAGCAAGTGAAAAAAAATAGTTTCATTTTTTCCGTCAAGGATCTTGGGACACCCTAATATACGTATATATAATATATATATATATAATTTATATATATATATATATATAATATATATATATATAAATATATAGATATATATAGATATATAGTATAAATAAATAAAAATAATAATATATATATATATATATAAAAAATATAATATATATATATATATATATATATATAAAATATAGATATATTAGATATATAGATATAAATAAAAAAATATATATATATATAATATATATATATATATATATAATTTTATATATATATATAATATATATATATATATAATATTATATATATATATATATATATATTTTATAATATATTTTAAAATATATATATATATATATTTTATATAATAATATAATATAAATATATATATATATAAAATATATATTATATTATAATATATAATATATATCCATATATATATATCCATAAAATATAAAAATATATAATATATATAATATATATATAAAATATATATTATATATATATATATATATATAAAATATAAAATATATTATAATATATTATAAATAAATAACAAATAAATAATATAATAATATATATATATATATATATATATATATATAGATATATATATATATAATATATATATAATATATAATATAAAGATTTTATAATATATATATTATATTATATATAATTATAATATATAAATATATATAATATAAAATACAGATAAAATATCTGTTATGAGCGGCAGATAAGATAAGATTATATAAATATCTGGGCTTTGGTAAGGCATTGACAGTACCAAATAGCGACTCTTAAATAAAGTTAAGGCTCATGGAATAGATGGGAAAGGTCTTCATTGGTCAGAGTTGGCTAGAATAGGCAACAAAGGGGTTTCAATAAAGTTCTAAAATCGAATGGGGACTGGTGACAATTGAGTTCCACAAGGGTCTGTTTGGGTCCCTTACTATTTTGATTTACATCAACGACTTGGATAGTGGGATTAGCGTTGATCCAGCAAGTTTGCTGATGATACTAAAGGTAGGTAGGATTATTTGGGTCACAGTCTGATGAAACATATTGCAGGGAGACTTAGTAAACTTAACGAAGGGGGGCAGTAAGATGGCAGGATAGAATTAATATTGATAAGTGCAGCGTTTGAAGTGGTAGAAAAAACCCTGGTAATTTGATACACCATACGCAAGGTATCGCTGAAAAGATCAGAAGGGAAAAAAGATCTTGGAGTGAGGGTACTCCGACCTAGGGAAACAATGTATTGAGGCCAGAAATAGAGTATTGGGGTCTTATGATTCATACCAAGTGTTAAAAGTAGAAGTGCGGAAGTTATTCTAAAAGCTTTTATGGCTCTAGTCAGGCCTCACCCAGGGCTATGCGGTTCAGTTTGGCTCAAAATTACAGGAGGGTATAGCTTGTTAGAAAAACAGTGCCCGAGAAGGATGACCCAAAAAGATCATGGGATGCGTAACTTTTGTTAGGAGGAGATTAAGTTATTGGGTATTACATCACTCGAGAGACGCAGAGTAAGGGGGCGATTGATAGAATTTTTAAGTGGATACAGGGATTAATAAAGGAGAGGTAGGAAAGTTCTTACGGCTTTTAACCAGGGTTTTTAGACAGAAATATGGATTCAAGCTGGAAGGGTAGATTTAGAAAAGAAATAGGGAAACAAAAATGGTTACAAATAGGGTGGTGAATAAATGGAATGGTTCAGTAGACAGGTAGTTAGTGCGGAGTCATTAGGGAGCTTTAAAGAGGGGCTGGATAGGTTCATGGATGGGGATGAAAGGTGGATGTAGGTAGTGTTAGGTGACAGGAACTACCACGTGTGGGCCTCGCGGCCTCTGTAGCTTCCTTATTACCTCCGCCAACGAAGTTGGAGGGAGGTTATGTTTTCACCCCGATCTGTCTGTCTGTCTGTTTGTTTTTGTTTGTTTGTTTGTTTGTTTGTTGTTTATTAGTGTACAGGATTTCTCGAAAATTTACAAATAGATTTGGACCAAATTTGGTATACCAAGTTGATTTGGTATAACGAAGAAAATGATTTAATTTTGGCTGAAATCTATTCACAACTGCTGCCATGGCAACCAATTGATGAAATATTCGGCCAGAGGTATGCGCTCATACTGAGTGCATATATATATATATATATATATATAGATATATATATATATATATATATATTATATAGATAATGATATATATATATATATAGATAATATATAATATATATAGAAAGATATAAATGATATATATATAAATATATAATATATATATTTATATATATATATAGTTGTTATTTCTTTTCTTTTTGAACTTTTTTTTTTTTTATAAAAATCGGAAACACAACTGTTGCCAGGACAACCAATTGATGAAATATTAGGGCGGAGGTATGCGCTCTACTGAGTGCCCCCTCCCCTAGTTTTCTTATGTTCTTAGTTTTAATATATATATATTTAATATATATAATATATAAAAATTTTAATAAAATATATTTAATAAAATAAATATATTTTATTTTATATATATATATATATATATATATAAAAAAATAAATTAAATTTTTTATAATTAAAATTTTAAAATAATATATATATATATATTTTAATAAAAATATATATATCCTAAAATTAATTATATATATATATAATATAAAATATATTTATAAAATTTAATATTTTATATTATAATATATAATTTTTAAAAAATATATTATATATTTTATATATATATATTATATATATATATTATATATAAAAAATATTTTTATATATAAATATATATATTATTAAAAATATACTATATTTAAAAAATTGTAATTTTATAAGGAATATAATATATTATATATATATATAAAATATTATTATTATAAAATATTTATAATATATTTATTATATTTAAAATTATTTTTATATATATATAATATATAAATTATTTTATATAATATTTTATTTTATATTTTATATTTTATTATTTATTTATATATTTTTTAAAACTCCTATATAAAATAATAATTATATATATATTATATAATATATTTATTAAATATATTTATATAATTATATAAAATTTTATATTAATATATTTTATTATAATAATAATAAAATATATATATATATATAAAATATATATTTTTATATATATATATATATATATATATATATTTTATATATATATATATATATATATAATAAAATATATATAATTTGATTTTTTTTTTGATACTCAGGGATGTTTCAGGTGAAACAGACACCTTCTATTTGGGGGTTTTTTAAATGCGCAACGTTTCGCCAAAGGGGGTATTTGGGGCATAAATCACTAAAAATAGTTAAAAATTTTAATATATTGTAATGCTAAAAAGGCGAACATTAAAAAATTAATTCTAAGAAACAAAAAAAATATTCCTATTTATCAAAAAATTTACAAACAAATAAATAAAATAAAATTTTTTGTATTAAGGGAAACCTTGGTGTGTTTGCGCCCTGAGTTGGTAGAGGACTGAATGAACACTATTTTTTGTGGGTAAATTTTCCCAAGTTTGTGTGGGGCGATCAAAACCGAAAAGTCGGGCAATGGGAAAAAGTGGTATTTCATTTGAGTATATGAGTTGGTGGGGAAAGGGGGACTTGGTTTTAAGACCCAGGGGACAAATGCTTGATGTGTATCCCTTTAAAAATTTTAGGGGCCCACTAGGGTAGGGGCCCCTTGGATAGGATAAAAAAGTCATTCATAAAAAAAGGGTGATCTAAATCATGTGAGTGTGAGCGGGGGGGTTGCAAATTTGGGAAAGGGGAAGAAATGGGGGGGGGGAACCGGGGAAACGTGCAGGAAAAACCTTTTTTGCTCAGAAAGCCTAAGGGTTAGATTCCCCCTCGTCTCCCGGGGTAAACTAGGTTACAACCCGAAAAATTTGAATTCGTAAATTATGTTTGAAATAAAGGGGTTTAGGTATAGAGTCTTTTTATTTGAAATGAGTTCTTAGGGGGAAAAAAATTAAATTAAAAAAAAAATTAAAATTTTGAGGTTAGGAAAGGTGTTACTTAAGTAGATCATTGAGTTTTTTTTCCCAAAGGTGTAACTGAGATGGCCTAAAAATGGGAGTTTTTAAAATTTGTGTGTGTTAATATGGGTTTTTGGGTTCGTTGAAATCTGGGTTTTTAACTTTTTTTTCTAAAACTTTGAGATAAATTTTTTTCAATTAATTTGAGGGGGTAGCCCCATAAAAATTAAAATATTTATATAAATTTTATAGTATTTCCGGGATATATACTAAATATATAAAATTTCTATTATATATTTTATTCTATATTAAACTATATGTCTATACATAAAATATATATTTTATATGTCTATACAAAAAAATATATGTATATATATTTATAAAATTATAAGCGGAAAATGTGTCTGTCTGTTGTCTGTCCCTTTTTGTTGTCTGTCTGTTTTGTCTGTTGTTTTGTGTGGGGTGTGGTATTGGGTTTCCCCCCCCCGTGGCGCAAAAAAAACCTTTATATGGCACATTTTTGGGAAACGGGGGTGACCAAAGGGGAAAAGGGCATAAGCCCACTTAAAAAGATGATCCGATCACTTTTTTTTTTCTTTTTTTTTTTGCAGCCTAATACGAAATTGTGAAAACAAAAGTGGGGTTTCGGGGAATTGAGGAAACCCTTTATGTAAAGGGGGATGGTTTTTTTTTTTAAAAGGGTGAGTGAAAAGGGGTTTGGGGGTGGGTAAGGGGGGGATGATGGGTGATGAATGGGGGGGGGTGATGGGGAAAAGGGGGTGGGGTGAGTGAATGGGTGGGGGGGGATGGGTTAGGGGTGATGGGTGATGGTGAGGGAAATTAAAGGGGGGGGGTGATGGGTAAAGGGTGAGTGAAAGGGTGTGTGGTGATGGGTAATGGGTGAGTTGGGAAAGGGGTGGGGGGTGATGGGTTAAAGGGGGAGGGAAATGGGTGTGTGGTGATGGGTAATGGGTGAGTGAATGGGTGAGGGGTGATGGGTAATGGGTGAGTGAAGGGTGTGTTGGTGAGGGGTAATGGGTGAGTGAATGGGTGGGGGTGAGTGAATGGGTGGGGGGTGATGGGTAATGGGTGTGTGGGTGATGGGTAATGGGTGAGTGAATGGGTGGGGGGTGATGGGTAATGGGTGAGTAAATGGGTGTGTGGTGATGGTAATGGGTTTGAGGAATGGGTGGGGGGTGATGGGTAATGGGTGAGTGAATGGGGGGGGGTGATGGGTAATGGGTGAGGAATGGGTGTGTGGTGATGGGTAATGGGTGAGTGAATGGGTGGGGGTGATGGGTAATGGGTGAGTGAATGGGTGGGGGGTGATGGGTAATGGGTGAGTGAATGGGTGAGAGGTGATGGGTAATGGGTGAGTGAATGGGTGGGGGGGTGATGGGTAATGGGGAGTGAATGGGGTGTGGTGATGGGTAATGGGTAAAGTGAATGGGGGGGGGTGAGTGAATGGGTGGGGGGTGATGGGTAATGGGTGTGTATGAGGGGTAATGGTGAATGAAGGGGTGGGGGTGATGGGTAATGGTGAGTGAATGGGTGTGTGGTGATGGTAATGGAGTGAGTGAATGGGTGGGGGTGATGGGTAATGGGTGAGTGAATGGGTGTGTGGTGATGGGTAATGGGCGAGTGAATGGGTGGGGGGTAATGGGTAATGGGTGAGTGAATGGGTTGGGGTGATGGGTAATGGGTGTGTAGTGATGGGTAATGGGTGAGTGAATGGGTGCGGGGTAATGGGGGTGAGATGGGTGGGGGGTGAGGGTAAGGGGTGAGTGAATGGGTGTGTGGTGATGGGTAAGGGGTGAGTGAATGGGTGAGGGGAAGGTGGGGGGTAATGGGTGAGGAAGGGGGGGGTGATGGGTAATGGTGAGTGAATGGGTGGGGGGTGATGGGTAATGGGTTTGAGTGAATGGGTGGGGGTGATGGGTAATGGGTGAGTGAATGGGTGGGGGGAATACATACTTTTCTACATCCATGATTTCAGGAAAGTTAGAAGGGGCTATCTGGAGAGGCCATGTTTGGTGGGCCGAAGGCCCACCAAACACGGGTGGGGGGCCGAAGGCCCAATAGCCTCCGCGGAGCAGCCAAAAAGTCCGCCCGGAAGGGCGGCTTGCGGCTAGTATATATATTATTATATATATATATTATATATATATATATATATATACCATATATATATATATATTATATATATAATATATATATATATATATATACCGATATATACTAATTATATTATATATATATATATATAAAATATATATATATATATTATATATATATATATATATATATATATAATATATATATATATATAAAATATATATATATTATATATATTATAAATATAATATAATATTATGCCCCAGCCACAAGCTTTGTGGGCGACCCCTTGGCCTCCTCCACGCGGATTGTCTCTTACAGATACATCCGTTTGGGAAGGATCGGTTTCAGGGTAGCGTGCCACATGCCCATATAGCCGAAGTTGGCGCTGACGGACTATGCAGGTAATAGGTCTCGATTCAGTCTCACGGTGCAATCGCGGGATTTGACACGTAACTATCCCAGCGATACCCCATGATTTTGCGAAGACCCCTTATTACCAAAGGCATCGATTCGTCTCTTTTAAGTCGCTAGTGTAGGTATTTTAGGTGTCCATGTCTCACAACCATAGAGTAAGACAGGGATCACAAGTGAATTGAAGATCCGGATCTTTGTCCTCCTGCATTGGTACCCACAACGCCAAATACTCCTGTGAGCGAGTCCATAACACCGTGGGCTATGCCAATCCGCCGTAAGACTTCTTGACGTGACCCGCCATTTATTATGGACTGCGCTACCAATGTATTTAAAACTTTCCAAGATCTCAATGTCCTCGCCGCACGCATGAAAGACTGTACTGTTTTATCTAGTAGGCCTCCAAACACCTGGACCTTGGTCTCAAGCCAGGAGACCTCAAGTCCCAAGGGCTTTGCCTCCCATGCAGCTCCTCGAGAGCCATAAACAGGACCTCCAGCGACTCAGCAAAAATTACTGCATCATCGGCAAAAACAAGATCAGTGATCTTGGTGTTGCCGAGGGATGCTCCCACAACACTTTGATCTACAACTTTGCCCAATACCCAGTCCATACAAGTGCTGAAAAGTGATGGTGCAAGGACGCACCCTTGCCTCACTCCTGTATTAACAGGAAAGAAGCTGGATACACCTCCCCACACTTCACAGCACTCTCAGTCGTAGATTACAGACCAGTCATCAAACTAATAGTCCTTGCAGGAATCCCGCGAAGTCGCAAAAGATCCCAGAATGACTCACGATGCAATGACTAAAACGCCTTCAGAGATCAACATAGGCTGCAAGAATCCCTTTCGAAACTCACGTCGGCTACCACCAGGACACAAGCGTAGGATACGGTTCCGTTGTTGACTTACCAGGCGTGACCAGACTGCGAGGTCTTGAGCCAGATATAATTTTAAAAGCGTACAAACACGGCTGTTCATCTGTAAGACGGTGATGTTGTGGGTTCTCCTTTGCAGCCATGAGATTTGTTGAACGATGATGATATTGCCTCTACATGTGTAATTTTCATATCCCTCTGTGATGATAAGCCTCCTTTGCTAAATCTCAATCGGAGTTTTGTCTTGGGATGTGATGATCAGCTTGTGATTCTGTATGGGGTTTTCGATGGAACGAAACGTCTCCTATGAGTTCAGTGCAGATTATATCAATGAGCTGCTTCTTGTTTCAGTGACAGTCAGGATTATTTCTGTGATGGCAGCTCCGTTGTAACTTGAGCTGGTGAACTCTACTGGCTTCAGTGTTCCTCGCACTTTCTTCTTGACACCTTTTGTGCTGTACTATAGTACCGATCAAACACAAAGTACACATCTCCTTTTTGCAGCTTCCTCTCAATATGTTGTCTGTACCATCCACAGGCCAGTGTACACCCAGGAGAGCAGAACCATCGATGATTGTGATGTCTGTGTTTGGTGCATTTATGGATGAGACCTCAACTTTCAGTTTAGTCTTCAACACGGATTTTCCTGTTCAGCAAACTCATCTCTCCTGCATTGTGAAATTTTTTTGGGATGGTGCCAGCTCAGTGCGAGAGCCTCCTTGATGTCCCCTTGACGGGACCCGGGCCCGAAGACCTACTACTCTTGAGTAGATGAGGCTGGGGTCAAACATTTTTGTTTCACCCCAAATTTTACACTTTTTTTCGTCACTGCCATGGTCGTGATCTTTTTGTTGATAGTATCATGGAAATGCTCCGGCCAAGTCGTTTCGAATTCAGCCATCTGTTCTCTTCCAACTTTAAGGGAATCTTGCACGTGACTGTAGCAGGACCTCCCTGCCCCTGACAAAAATTCACTATGCCTTCAGGATGACTCACTGGAAACCAGAGGATTGATGCTCAAACTCGAGCTTGTGTCGGATGCCCTCTCTGTCCTTTCTGTCAATGGAGATCCTAGCTTGAGCTTCTTCTTTGTGAATGATCTGACATTTCCTCCATCACCATCGACCATTTCGCTTTAGGTTGGACCCCAATTTGCTGTAGAGGTGAAGACTTAAGGGGCCCCTGTTTTGAGGGGTTTCAGGCTTCAAAGTGATGCCAATGATGCCCCCTTTCCATGGCCCTACCTCATGAAAGTAGTCTCTATGTACATGTCGCTCCAGATCCCATTCCACGATCCCCGGAATATGTCTCAGCACATGCTCTCCTTTCATGTCCTCTTCATCAACCAGTTTTTATACTGTGGATGCTATACTACGGAAGATTAGGATACTTGCTATGCCAGGAGAACTTAGCACCAGAAGGTCCTCCCCACAACACTCAGAGGACAGGTTTACCAGACTCACACGTGAGAGTTTGCTGCCCCCATATCCACTGTAAGCATTGAACATTTCCACGGAGTTCCAAATGCGCTTCGGGTCTTCCTTGAGTGCTCGAATCAAAAAAGTTCAGAGCATCATCAACCTCTTACAGAGTTTTATGTCGAGCCTGCAGCACATGTAAATGCTCTCTGTCCTGTAAACTTGCATCTGCATGAGACATGGTATCGTGCTTCTGCTGCGTGTAAGTCACTGATGGCTCCCTTATGCGCACTTCACAGTGGTTGCCCAATCGTCATCCTGTAATCACATGCTTCTAGCAGATACGCTTCAGCGATTTTTTCTCCTTTTCGTGCAATTTCACGACACAGGTATGCTGGCTTCCA
>JACEEZ010001918.1:77500-185000 GCA_016584305.1 Chionoecetes opilio
TGCCCCAAAATTTTAAATTTTTTGATACTGTGTATTAGGGAAAATATGCATTAAAATGTCCTTTTTAAGGGGAAAACATATAAATCTAGTACAAAAGGAACAAAGTTTCCGTTTTAAGGCGGATTGAAACATCTATGCCTCACTTATAAGTCATTGTGCCTTATAAAAATTATATAAGGTTTAACATTTAATGTTATTGTTTGCCCCGAACATCTTTTTTTTACTCATAGTGATACATATGTGATATAAAAATAAACGTTTTTCAGTATTTTTAGAGTTTAGTAACCAAAATATTAACCATTCATTCATCTCGTAAGAAAAAAAAATTGAAATTGTTTTTTGGAATGTCCTAATACTGTTTGGATGGTTTAACTTGAATAGGTCATACATTATGGAAAATTGAGATCTACTCAAATACTTATCAAAAAAAGTTGTTAAAAAGGTGTGTTACTGGGGGGCATGGACTTTTTCCCAAAGGTGGGCCCCAAAACTTTAATTCCATTAATCTTTATTAACGAAGTTAACTTTTCGTTAACTTTTAACTTTTAATTAACTTTGGAAATCATTATCGGCAAATTAACTTCCGTTCTTTTAACTTCCGTTACTCAAGTCCCCAAACCCCAAAATTATTTTAGTTTTTACATATTGTTTTCCTTTTAAGTTTTTTTCACCCTTTTCTGGCTCAAAACCCTTTGAAAAACCAAAACAGGGCCCAAACCATAAAATCGGGCCTTTTTTCAGTTTTTTTTTAAATTTAAAAACTATAAAAATCTATTTTTTTTTTTTTTTAACCTAAAGCAAAAAAAACTAAGTTTTTTGGGTTCTAAAGCCTTAAAAAACCCCTTAAAGGCTGATTTTATAGTTTTGGCCATTTCAAAGGTGGTTTTAGGTGGTTTTAAGCAAAAACAGTTTTTTTTGTTTTTTTTTCAAAAATAAAAATTATCGTTAGGGTTTATCATAACTTCCGTTACATTTTTAAAGAATTACGATTAACAGTTATCGAAGTAAATTTTTTGGTTAAGGGAAATTAAACGGTTAACAAAAGTTAATTTTTTTGTTTAAAGGGCGCCCACCACTGCTTTTCCAAAAAGAGATAGCAACCAAAAAAAAAAAGGTAAATTTAAAAGAATGTGGCAAATTAAGGAAAAACTTACAAACCATTTCGTATAAACAATAGTCCCACCCGCACAAGTCACCAGGCGCCCTATATACAAATTAAGCATCCTACGATTTTTATGTCCACTGAAGATGTACACATTTTAATCATGACTGTATAATCTACCCTGTTTCAGTGTTGTTTTTTTTGCTTTGTATCTGCAAATATATACGGTTTTAAAATTTACTACCCTTTTTTTTGGGCGACGAAAGACGGCGGCCCTTTTGAATATAAACACTAGCTGCGATCTTTCTGTAAGTTTGCCACTCGGTTTTATATTTTGGTAATTTGTTCATTATAGCCTAGTAACACATAGAAGAAAAAATGACCAGCTCTCCAGATGCCCCTTCTAACCTTTTTGAAAACATGGATGTAGAAATGTAAGTATTAACGCCACCAGACGCTGTAAATTTGAAAAAACGTTGTCCTGGGCGACTTAGTTTAGCTACGGTTACTACAAGAAACTTCAGTCAAAAAAACGAAAAAAAAGAAAGGCGGGGAAAATCAAAAAGTAAATCTAATGGGTAATGTTAAAAAAATAATGGGTTAGGCAAAATTAGGCATGATTCGATATCTTCAGCCATTAATCCTTGCAAGGGATGTTTTTAAAAAACAGTCGGGCAAAACGGCTCAAAAAAAGTGGACAGGGGCCCGCCCTCCCTGTTTCCAGCGGGAGTTCCTGTCACCCTAGCAACCCCACAACTACAGTCTTACACACCTACTCATACCGCCCTTTTTTATTGCCTTGTTAAAATTTTTTTGACAATAAAGTTTCACCCACATGCTGTTTACGTGACCTTATACCAATGTGCTGTCAAGCAAAAATGTTTTTGCCGTAATTCAAAAGGGGAGGCAGGACCTTATCCGAAACTTCTCGGAAGCTAAGATTTTGGTCCATCTGTTGACCCCCAGGTTTACAAGTGGAATATGTCCAGTTTTCTCTCACTTTGAAATTGTATATTAGTATATAAACCTTACATATATATTTTTAAAAATATATAATATATATTTATATATAAATATATTTATATTATAAAATATTTATTTATATATATTAATATATTATATTATATATATAATATATATATGTAAAAAATATATATATTATATATTATAAATAAAATATATATATATATATATATATATATTATATATATAATTATTTTATTTTTTAATATATTTATATATATATTTATAAATTTATAATATTATATATAAAATATATATATATAAAATTATATTATATTTTATATAATATATATAATATATATATATATAAAATTTCAATTATAAATAATATATATTAATATAATAATATTATATTATATATATATATTTTAATATAAATATAATAATATATATTAATATATATATAAAATATATTATTATATATATATATAAAATTATAATATAATATATTTATTAAAATAAAATATTAATATATATTATTACATAATTTTATTATATTTTATATATATATATATAATATTATATTTTTATTTTTTTAAATTTTTAAAATAATTTTTTTAAAAAAATTTTTTAATTTTATATATTTTATATTTTTATATATTTATATTAAATATTTTATAAATTATTTATAAACAGGGACATACATATTAACAATTTCATAAGGAGAGCAACTGACTAGTCCTATTGAAACCTGGGCGGCGAAAAGATGGACCAAAAACTTAGCTCCGAAAATATTCGGGTAGGTCTCTCCTCTCCTTTGAAATTTCTGGGAAAACTTTTTGCTTGCACATTCACTTTGGGATAAAGGGCACTAAACACTGTAGGTGCAAAATTTACTTGGTTTAAATAATATTTTCACGCAAAATTTAAAAGTACTATATATATTTTTATATAATATTAATTATATTATTATAATAATTTATATATTTTTTTTTTTTTTTTATTTTTTTGTTTTTTCCCTCTCTCTCTCTCTCTTTTTTTTTTGTTTTTTTTTTTTTTTTTTTTTTCTTTTTTTATATATATATATATATATTATATTATAAAAATATATATGTATATATATTATATTTATATATTATATATATATATATATATATAATATTATTTAAATTATATATATATTATAGTATATCATATTTTATTTTCTATATATATTTAATATATATATATATGTTAGTATATCTAATTTTATATAGAATATATATAATATATATATAAAATTATATATTATAAATATATATAAATTTTATTGAATATACTTATTTATATTTATTATATATATATATATAATAAATATATATATATATATTATATTAATAAAATTATATATATATATTATATATATATAAAAAATATATATTATATTTATATAAAAGAATAATATTAAATTTAAAAATTTTAAAATTTTTGGGAAAAAAGCCAAAAGGTATTAAACTCCCTAATTTTGTCGGGTTGAGCTGAAATTTGACATGCCTTTGCTGTCAAAAACAAAGGGGGTTCTGTAAACAAACTTTTTGCGTAGAACAAGCTCCTAATGAGTAATTAGCGTAATGAGTTAATTGGCTGGAACGTGGCTCGCTGCCACTTTCCAGCCGTAAGAACTGAGCCAAAAGCAAAGGTGCCAGAGGCTGGACGCCTATACTTTGATATATTTATTATATATTTATACACATATATATATTATATATATATATCTCGTCTCCGTGGTGCAGTGACTAGCGTGCCTGGCTACGAATCTGCGGGCCCTGGTTCGATCCCGGGCCAGGGCAAGTCGGTGACCAGCCTACCCAGCTGTTCTTCCTTCCTTTCGGGGTTGATAAATGGGTACCTGGGGCAACCTGGGGAAGGTAACTGTGGTAACCCGGGAGGCACACTAGCCCTGTGTCCCGGGGTAACGGTTCCTCACCCACCACAGGCTCTAAGGGTTAATGCCACGGAGATGAGCACCGAATGCCACGCGCAGCATAGCGTATGTTCCCATCTTTACCTTTATATATATTTGACTTATTTGACTAATTTCTGTAGTTACAATTTTAATATGTTCAGTGTTTGCTATATTTTGGGCTATACTTCATCTTTCGTGTGATTTTTGTGTGCATATTTTGGGCTAGAAACGTTTTTTGCGTGCTTTCCTTTCTCTGGCTGTTCATTTGGGGTTTTCTGACATGCGCGTCACCTCGCTCGGTGTTCCCACGTGTTCATCCCCCACCCCCCTGCTATGGTGGACAATGGCATAACCCCCCCCAAACCCCTCCGGCGCCGCGGCCTGCCGCCCACCACCGCACCTCATTGCTCCGCCCCTTGGCTGGGTAAAAACCAGGTGCTACATTCAGAGAGGCTAACTTCCGGTCTTCACGACCTAGCGACTTCCCAAACAGCTGTTTGGGCAACTTTGGCATTCTGCGGGCAGATTGATGACGTACTTAAAGACGTTAAGCTGTAAAAACATAGCGACCACGGTAGGGGTGGCGAAAGAGCACGCAATATACATAAAAATACTCAAAAATGGAGTATATATGATGTTGTCTGACTCAAAAAACTAAACAGGGCAAGTATACAAATGAAATTAGGTCATAAAACAATTCCAAACCCCTCGTGGTGAGTTTTTATGAGTTTTTTAGGGGGTTTGATGGGCCCGATTGGTGAACGGCGGTGTAGCGGTCTGGAGGTTTGGTTATCCAGAAGGTTGTGTTTTCGGATGCCATGTAGCGCGCCAGAGGTACGATGATTACTTTTCATTTCATCCCGCCGCGCGGAGAGGCAACAGCTTGCTCCCGGCTCCTGCCTCACCCCAGCCGACCCCACGGCCGGAGTTTTTCGTGGCGGATTAATTCGCCGTAGGATATCTGGGTGAATTTAACCACTCATCTTCATCATTTTTACATTTTTTCTCATCTTCACTGTCTTTCTTAAGTATATCTTTTGCGTCTTATTACCCAGTAATGTGAATATATAAACCCACACCCGATGAGAGACAAATCTTCTTGTAAATAAAGGAAGCGTAGTTTTGCTTGTTACTCAATCACGGGGAAGCGAGACCATAGCTGGGGCAGCGGCCTCTCTCAACTGCCTGTTGTTCTTCGTCAGGTGGCAGCCTTCCTCCACAATATCGGTGTAATGCATCTCACCATGTAGCGACATGATTTGTTCTCCGTCAGGAAGCAGCCTAGCTGCCATTCCTCAGTCAAGAGGAAAGCTCGGCATATCTCACCATGTAGCGAGCTCTTTTTGTTCTCATAATTATACATTTTTTCTCACCTTCACTGTCTTTTTACGTATATCTTTTGCGTCTCGTTACACAGTAATGTGAATTGATATAAGCGCACTCGATGAGATACAATTACTGTACGAATCCTATAGTTGTAAAAAGGTAGCGTAGCTTTGCTGTTAAAATTTGGCCTTCCTTGTCTCCCTATACATGTAGCTATAGGTGGCAGGGATGACGGGTTCTGGCTTTCCGGTTTTTTCCCCTTACTGAATGAAGTTTTAATTTTCAGTGATTGCATTTGTTTATATATTTGCTTCCTCTTATCTGAGGAAATCTTTGTATTAAAGTTCGTTATCGGTATAGCGGGTTTTTCATAGTAGCCTACTTTTTAGCCTATAATTAACTTGACTTATCTAGAATGGAAATTCATTCTCACACAAAATGCACCATGCATATATGGTGAGCAGCTAGTTGGGGAAGTAAAAAAATCTGCTCTAGCTGACTCTTGTCATTTTAAATTTAGTCTAGACTACGGTAGCTGTTCCTATGCCTTATAGTGAACCGGGAAAACTGTTGAGTGCAGTAAGGTTTTATGCTTGAAATGTAATGTACACATCCTAAGGATGCAGAAACTGCCGGATGCTAATTTGCATTTGTTGAGCAATTTGCATAATTGACCCTAATTAGCATATTCGTATTATCTTCCTTATTAAGCCGCCTATAGAATTCCTAGGGGTGTCTAGACCTAAGTTTTTAAGTTCAATGATGTAAAACTGCAAGATGCTACTGTGTATATTTTTATTTTGTCCATAAATTGTCAAATTTAGCATATTGATTAGGTATGTCACGAAATTACGAATATATTCCTATTTGACATAGCATGTGTTCTAAATCAAAGCAAAATCTGTTTTGAATTTAATTTTCTAAATCAACTATTTGTTCTTTAAATCACAATTAGCACTGTGCACAATGGAGTTGTCGTGGAAATGGTCTGACTGGAGTCAATAATGAAAAATCGTCTGGTCAACTACAAAGTAGAGATGTCCTTTTTGATCGGTATGATGGTATCAGTGCAAAGGAACAGGGAGAGGCACAGAAAAACCCGGGAAAGGTCAATTGCATCCCAGTTGACTTTGACCTCACCTTTACTGGACACGCAGCCATCATGAAGAACAAGATAACAAGCGGCAGCTCTCCCAACTACTCGGTACTAAAACTATGGAGTTTACATAAATTTTGTGGTTTCCCATCAAAATTAAGAACGTAAAAAAAAAAAAAAAAAATACAAAGGTTAGCAAAAAGATGGTGTCTAGTTGAAATATTTAACCTAGGAGGAAAGACAACTGCCAACCTTTGGAAAAGAACAATTGGAGAGGAAAACCTAACAACAAGATATGTATTAACAGATAAATGGCTTGGAAGAAGTTGACAGAAAAACCTGCTGGTAAGAGAAGAAAAAGTCGGGATATTTGAAGGGACACAAGGAAAAGTAGAGACAAAAAACATGTACCGTAGATAACAGTATAGTCGCCCAGCCGCCAAATATTACGAATTATAGCATCGCTACTAATTTGTATGTGCCACTGAAGATAATACACAGTAGTTTATATCATGACTGTATAATCTACCCTGTTTCAGCGGTTTTATGCTTTGTATCTGCATGTTATACGGTTTCAATTTTGAAAACTTTTTTTTTCTTCCGCGACGACGACTTCGGGAGGACACTCAGTAAATACTAAACCCTAGATGGCAACCTTATTTTTTGGTCGCTACTCTGTTGATATTTTGTAATATGACCCATTATAGCCATATCTCTTATGACACAGATGCAGACACAAAATGACAGACTCTCCAGATAGCCCCTTCTAATTTTCCCTAAAATCATGGATGTAGAAATGTAAGTATTAACGCCACTGCACGTCTGTACATAGAAAAAAACTGTCCTGGCGACTTTAGTGTTATCAACGGGTAGGAGTAACACAAGTACAGCTTTCCCATAGAAACTTAGATGCCGGGAATGGACTATAAGTGATAGTGGCAAAGTGTGCATCAATTTAAGGAATAAATTGATCAATCATATACACCCCCGACCACGAGAATAGCTCAGGGCCCTGTATGCTACAAGAGGTATTATAGTATCACATGCACACAAGAGGTCTTTACGAGGGAAGATTAATTTAATGCTAAAAAAGGGAAAATGTGCCAGACATCGGGGGTTTATATGGCACTTTACGATGGAAGATTAATTCGAGGTAAGGAGAGTGTGAAAAAGGGTACAGTGCTGAGAGATATAAAAGTTATTTTGTAGGAGGCTCTTAATTAAACTGTTGGAAATTAATTCAAGATGTAGGAAAAGCCCCATCACCAGATATATTTTTTTCATTTGGATTTTAAAGGAAATATGGGGGACAATTGTTGGAGAACTAAAACAGTCTACTTACATGCTTACTGACTGACGTAAGGCATAAAGTACCTCTAGTGTAAGAGAGAAAATTTCGTTCCCATATTTAAAGGGAGAAATAAAGCCGACCCGTTTATTTATAGACCATTTCCCCACCCACCTCAGTCTAGTAGAAAATTTATGTTAGAAAGCAATAAGGGACGGATGGTTTGGATACCTGAAAAAATGAAGTGAATTACAAGCAATGCCTACAGGATAATCCTATCATGCGCGCCCTCCAAGAATTATTTTCACACTTTCAGCCACACGACTGTCATTCCTCCACTCAGCACCCTACCACAGGAGCTACTCCATCAGTCTATCCATACTCCTCCTGTCTTTCATCTTACTTCATTCTTCATATCTGACATCTCTCTCGTGGGAGAGCTCTTCCATCATGCATCAATACAATATAACAAGAAGATTCGTCTCTCATCGAGTGTGCTTATATATATTCAGTAATGATTACATTAATCACTCAACATATCACTCTCCTATGCGTCAGTTTCTGAAAAAATTCTATAGGCGACTTAATAAGGAAGATAATACGAATATGCTAATTAGGGTCAATTATGCAAATTGCTCAACAAATGCAAATTAGCATCCGGCAGTTTCTGCATCCTTAGGATGTGTACATTACATTTCAAGCATAAAACCTTACTGTTCAACAAGTTCCAGGTTCACTATAGGGCATATAGGAACGGCTTTCCGTAGTCTAGACTAAATTTAAAGTGACAAGAGTCAGCTAGAGCAGATTTTTTTACTTCCACCAACTACTGCTCACCATATATGCATGGTTGCATTTTGTGTGAGAATGAATTTCCATTCTAGATAAGCTCAAGTTAATTATAGGCTAAATAGTAGGCTACTATGAAATAACAGCTATACCGATAACGACTTTAATACAAATATTTCCTCAGATAAGAGGAAGCAAATATATAAACAAATGCAATCACTGAAAATTAAAACTTCATTCAGTAAGGGGAAAAAAACCGGAAAGCCAGAACCTGTCATGCCCCGCCACCTATAGCTACATGTACTAGGTAGAAAAGGAAGGCCAATTTTAACAGCAAGCTACGCTACCTTTATTTACAACTATAGGATTCGTACAGTAATTGTATCTCATCGAGTGCGCTGATATTATTCACATTACTGTGTAACGAGACGCAAAAGATATACGTAAAAAGACAGTGAAGGTGAGAAAAATGTATAATTATGAGAACAAAATGAGCTCGCTACATGGTGAGATATGCCGAGCTGCCTCTTGACTGAGGAATTTGGGAGCTAGCTGCTTCCTGACGGAGAAAAAAATCATGTCGCTACATGGTGAGATGCATTACACCGATATTGTGGAGGGACAGGCTGCCACCTGACGAAGAACAAACAGGCGTTGAGAGAGGCCGCTGCCTCAGCTATGGTCTCGCTTCCCCGTGATTGAGTAAAAAGCAAAGCTACGGGTTCCTTGATTTGCAAGAAGATTCGTCTCTCATCGAGTGTGCTTATATATATTCACATTACTGGGTAATAAGACGCAAAAGATATACTTAAGAAAGACAGTGTAGTGAGAAAAAATGTAAAAATGATGAAGATGAGTGGTTTAAATCCACCCAGAGTATCCTACGGCGAATTAATCCGCCACGGAAATCTCCGGCTGTGGGGGCGGCTGGGGTGAGGCAGGAGCCGGGAGCAAGCTGTTGCCTCTCCGCGCGGCGGGATGAAAAAGAAAAGTAATCATCGTAAACCCCTGGCGCGCTACAGGGCACCTCAAAACGCAGACCACCTCGCTTGCGGGCGCTTCACCACCCCGGCGGGTAGCTGCCACTAACCGCCACGCATCCCGACTGAAGGTATAAGGCTCCCTTTTCCTAATAAAACCCCAGCCCTTATCCATCCCAGCCGTGATGGTATCGGGTGTTAGCCGGTTTGTGACCCGCTCCCGGGGTGGCTGCTTCCCCAATGGCAGGAAGACCAGTTACGAATTTGAGAGATAATTATCAAGCGGGAAAAAATCCCCCCATAGTGACACCGTAGCGCCACTTGCCATATCTCGTACCAGAATCCCCGTGACTTCCGGGTTGTAGAAATCAGGAAGTTAGTTAAGCTAAACACCGTGCCCTTTAACTCTTTCTGAATGTCTGCCCAGGGTGGCAGCTTATCGCTCGCCCCCCCCCGCTATCATATTCGGCCGCACTTTTTCGCCCCCTCGGCGACGCTCCTGTGGCTTGCCTCACGCCCCAGGCCAGCTTGCCACCTGTCTGGGGATGCCTCCAGGGCCAGAAGCCACAAAACACTTAAAGACCTTATTTGGTCGTTAGTCCAACGACGGAACCCACAGCGCGGAAAATTGTCGGTTTCGTCGTTAACGTGCACACTGGCCAAAGACTGCTCAGACCGGTATTAGCAGAGGTCGGAAGTCTCCAGGCATGCTCATTATTGCTGGGATGCTATGAAATATCTTTTTTTTAGGTGAATGTAGACATATGATTGCATTTGGATGGATATTATTCATATATATGAGTAAAGAGATGAAATACAAGCAAGGGACTCATCTACGTTCCCGGCAGCGCGGCCTTCGGCACCAGCAGCAGCAGCATATGAAGCCCGTGAGGTGGATATCAACACCAACTTCACCAAGGGAGATAGATGTCTTGGTAATATTTAGTAGGGGAGCGAGAACCCCTTGAGGAATCCTATGATCCCTGGTGATATCCTATGGTGCTATCACAGGCGTGGGAGCTGACTGTCTTCTCAGGAAAGGGATAGGTGAGGCGGATAACTGCGGGTTTTTACTCAAAACTTTTTGAGTGTGGCGGCTGGAGCCGCCAGCTCCTTCGCCCCTGTAGGTTTGGGCAGGGTTAAACGTCTTTTTTACTCGTTATTTTACAACTTAGTGATTATGGTGAGATGTTATATATACTTGTCATTATCTAAATCAATGTAGCACCGTGTGTCACCTTAAATAAGGGTGATTTAAAGATGTTATGATGAGGTGACTGATGGCGGGGCAGAGTAACGGAGAGGCCTTGCCGGGGCCTCCCCATATCACAAATATTCACTATTTCAACCCACACACACACCTTCTACCACCAAAACACTAGCAAACAGGCTCCTTACTTATATATCTTACTATCTGATACATTAAAACTCTTTAAAACGCAAGCATTCCGAATAAAAAGAGAATTAGTTTGAGAGACGGGGAAAGAAGGGGGGAGAGGCAGTCTGGCATGCCATTCTTGCCCGGAAATATGTCTCGCTGACTTGTGATTGGTCGAGAAGTTTTAAAACTGTTTTTCATTGGTGGGACTGATGACGCGCTTGATGACGTCATTACTCGCCTTAGCCAGTCAGCGCCTTCCGACGCGTTAACGACCGAAAAGGGAGGCTTGTTAGCTTTTTGTCGTTAGGAAAAGAAGTTCGGAGGGGATGTTCGTTGCTGGCGCAACTACCTTTGTTGCTGGGTTCCTGCCCAGTGGCCTTGTGTCCGCCTATCTCAGCGGCGTGCATCCGCCCGCCCGCCTTATCCCTGCGCGCGTCCCCTCGCCTCACGTCCAAACCCCGGCTGCAGGTCTCTCTGAGCGCCCCGCCGCCCACTCCTCAACTCATCTCTCCTTCGTTGGCTACACCCGGGCAGACATTCAGAGAGAGTTAAAGGGCACGGGGTTTAGCTTAACCAACTTCTCTATTTGTACAACCCGGAAGTCGCGGGGATTCTGGACGAGATATGGGAGTGGCGCTACGGTGTCACTATGGGCTTCGATGCTGATAGCTGAGCGAGTACAATGACTTTCCCGCCTCGCCAGCGAATCACATAGTATTTCTCAAAAAGTTTCAGCCAATCACAAGGCTTCCACGCTCTCACGTGTTTATAAAAAAATTTATCATCCACACCAAAATGCTCCACCCTTCTTCCTCCTCCTCCTCCTCCACCTCTAGCTTCTCCTTCTCCTTCTCCTCCCCCTCTTCCCTCCCAACCTTTTCTTATAGCAGTTGGTAGTAGTTGTAGTAGTAGCAGCAGTAATAAGCCGTGTTTTTATTGTCCCAGCACCGTCTTTGGGTTACGAAGACCACTCCAAAACACTTGCTGAAAAAGTGTGTTATACTGCTTTGTAATATTGTTTGCAATGTTTTAGACTGATTATTATTTCGGCCCCTACCAAGCTTGTTGTGTTGTTGTCGCAGAAACCAATCCGTTTTCAATTGCGAAAAATAACGGTCTTCGTACCAAGACGATGCTTGGACGACAAAAGCACGGCTATAGTAGTAGTAGTAGCAGTAATAGTAGTGGTAGTGGTAGTAGTAGTAGTAGTAGTAGTAGTGGTGATGAAGGAGGAGGAATTAGGTAGAGGAAGAAGGGAAGAATAAAGGGTAAGAGGAAGGATGAGGAGGAAAAACACGGCTGCAGTAGCAGCAGTAATAGTAGTGGTGGTAGTGGTAGTAGTAGTAGTAGTAGTAGTAGTAGTAGTAGTAGTAGTAGTAGTAGTAGTAGTAGTAGTGGTGATGAAGGAGGAGGAATTAGGTAGAGGAAGAAGGGAAGAATAAAGGGTAAGAGGAAAAAGGATGAGGAGGAAAATACCTTGTCTGTCGCGGAGCCGTGTGGTGAGTCATGGTCAGATGCCACCGTTCGCCACTCGGCTCATCACCCCATAACAAACTCATCACGAGCGCATGGCATTGTAATATGGCCTAATTTCATTTGTATACTTGCCCTGTTCAGTTCTTGAGTCAGAAAATATCATATATACTCAATTTATGAGTATTCTTATGTATATTGCGTGCTCTACAACTGCCTGGAGGCAGTTGCCTGATTTTGACAGCTCAACGTCTTTAAATACGTCATCAATGTGCCCGCAGAATGCCAAAAGTTGCCCAAAACAGCTGTTGGAAGTCGCTAGATCGTGAAGACCGGAAGTTAGCTTCTCTGAATGTAGCCCCTGGTGCTTCAGCTGGTGTGGAGCATAGATAACTGCATTATGGCTATCTCCTAGCTAGTTGTTCGCCTGTGTATTAGTTTCAGCGTGTCTATAACGGGAGAAGATGTCTTTCCTCATTTATGTGTCGGGTTGGCACTGGTGTGTAAGTTACTCGCTATATTTTGGTCATAATTTTCTACTTTGGTATACTGCTTTGAAGACCACTGATATGGACTCCTTGGGTCATAATTTCCACTTTTGATATTGTATACTGCTTTCAAAACCACCGATATGCAATCTTTTGGTCACAATTTCCACTTTTGATATTATATACGTTTTCTCAAAACCAATGTTGTATTTTTACGTACGTATGTGATTTTTGGTTTCCATCTATATATTTTGCATATGTGCTCAGCTTATTTTCAGTCCACGTCTTGCCTGTGTGCTTGAGTGGTTAATTAAAGTGTTCAGCTTATTTTCAGTCCACGTCTCGCTTCAGTGGTTAACTTATCATATTATTATATATTTGGTGTTATTTCTCTATTTCTTTTTTTGTGTGATTTTCTCATATTTTCTCCTTTAGTATGGTTTATCTCTTTACATTTCTGAATGATTATCTCGTCTACATTCTCCTTGGTGTGATTCATATATTTCCATTTTTATGTATTTTCTCCTTGGTGTAGTTTCCATTTTATGTTTTTGAGTGCTTCAGTCTCATGTTCTCCTTAGTGTCATTTTGGTTATATGTTTATTTCTCTCCATTTTTGGTGTTCCCATTCAGCTTCATTTTTTCCCCCCTTACGGCACCTTATATATCCTATATTTTGTTCATGTCTCTATATCATCTACAATCCGTGAAGACACGTATTTTCTATCATGGGGGGAAATGTACTGTACTGGGTCGTTAAGAGGTAGGGTATATTTGGTAACCCTAATGACCCGGAGGTCACCTCCCCGCTCCGCCTCTGGCCTGGCCACGTGCCTGGCCCAATATTCCACTGTTCCTGTACTACAATCCTGGGCAATATACATATATCTTCTGTCTTCAAGCTGTTAAGTATTATTGACTCCATACCCACACTACTACTATTAAGGACACGTAAGACATACGCAGACCAAAGAACCCACGTGCTTCGCCGACCCGCTCGGCCACAGCTACCCACTGCCACTCTCTCATCTTATGTTCCTGCCTCTACTCATCCATATACAATACTAGCCGCAAAGCCGCCCTCCGGGCGGACTTTTTGGCTAGCTCCTGCGGAGGGCTATTGGTGGGCCTTTTGGCCCACCACCTGTGTTTGGTGGGCCTTCGGCCCACCAAACACAGACTCTCCAGATAGCCCCTTCTAACTTTCCTGAAATCATGGATGTAGAAATGTATGTATTAACGCCTTACCCATCACCCCCCACCCATTCACTCACCCATTACCCATCACCCCCCACCCATTCACTCACCCATTACCCATCACCACACACCCATTCACTCACCCATTACCCATCACCCCCCACCTATTCCCTCACCCATCACCCATCACCCCCAACCAATCACCCTCCACCCATTCACTCACCCATCACCCCACACCCATTACCCATCACCCCACCCATTCACTCACCCATTACCCATCACCCTACATCAAGGTTTCCTCAATTCTCGCAACCCACATTTTTGTTTCACAATTCTCGCTAATAGGCTACTAAAAATAAAAATAAAATAAAAGTGATCGGATCATCTCATAAGTGGGCTTATAATGTGCCCCTGGTTGAGCTGGTTCCAAAGCTGTGCCATATGACGGGATTGTGCCACGGGGGGCGGAACTTAGCGCGGACACACACACACACACACACACAGACATACACACACACATAAACACTTTCGCTTATATTATTATAGATAGTACCACCGTACCGGTATATATATATATATATATATATATATATATATTATATATATATATATATATATATATATATTATATATATATATATATATATATATATATATATATATATATATATATATATATATATATATATATATATATATATATCATTGGGGGCATACGCCTCGCCCACCCTACGACGCCACTCCCGGGGGTCACCAGGTGCGAGTCCCCATGCAGGCTCTTTTCCCATAACAAGCAGCTCTCGACAAGAAACATCAACTTGCCCCAGCCACGATCCTTGTGGGTGCCCCCTTGGCCTCCTCCACGCCGGATTGTCTCTTACAGATACAACCCGACGGGAAGGATCGGTTTCTGGGTAGCGTGCCACAGGCCCACATGTGAGGGCCAAGTATTACAGCCCTCAAATGAACATCCAGCGCCTACCATCCGGGCCCTGGAGGTCATACTGCTAGGAGGTGCTGTATGCTGACATGTAAAAAAAAAATGCTGAAGGAAATATAGAGTTTATAGATTGGCTCGTACAAAACAAAATCTTCAAAATGGATCCCCAAATGTTTCAGGAATTACTTCATCGTATTGACCCAAGGATTATACTCCTGGCTCTGGAGATTTTGCCGTCTTTGCGTCATTCGCGGATGCATACCGTCAGTTTGGACGAATTGACTTTGTGTTTGACATGTATTCTGAAGAGCCCTCTGTGAAGGACAGCGAAGGTAAGAGGCGCACTAATACAGTGCCAATTGAATACAGTTCAATAAATGCGTCATCATCGCTGCCAAAAGACATGGGCACTTTCTGGCCTTCTAACAACAACAAAATTCTCCTAGAAAAACTGTTCTAAAACCATCTTCGCTTAAGTGTTTTTCTCTTCATGGAGAGTATCCCACCATACTTGGACAGGTTAGCAGAGAGGAAGAGGAATGGCAATGAATCAGCATTTATAATGACAAGGAGAACACACTATCACACCTTCAGTGTACATTTGAGGAAGCTGACCTTCACATACCCCTTCATGTTCTTGAATCTCTCAAAAATGGACACCGAGTATATGTTGTCATTGCCAATGATATAAACGTTATTGTTGCTCTGCTTTACCACAAGCCTGTCTTTCTCCAACATAACCTAAAGGAGCTGTGGATACGAGCTGGAGTAGGAAACACCACTTGGTATGTGCCACTTCATACTCTCTTTGAGCGGCTTGGATGTTACCTCTGTACAGTCCTTCCAGCCATACACAGCCGTTTACTGGTTGTGGGTGGCATCACCAGCAAAGTTGGGACCAAAAAGATTGGTTTAAAAGCAGAACCAGAGGAGTTACTGAAGCACTTTGGGAGATCGCCAACTCTTTCCCCGCCCATTATCAGGAATGCAAAGTGTTACTTGGTGAAGGTGTTCAAATCAACAAGTGATGCCAAGAATTTTTCGGACTTGCGGGCCCAGGTTTTCCACCATGAGAAGGGGAGGTCTCATCTCAAAATGCCTCCATCCAGCCATGGGACGTCTACCACATATCAGGCGTAGCTTTTATAATGCATATAACATAATGCACGCCTTAATTAAAGTGTCATCAAGATCCTGAAGATCACTGAAGCCAGAGGTTTTTGGCTATAAACACGACAAGGAACAGTTGATACCTGAAACATCGTGGAAAACCCTTGAGTCACATTGGACAGTAGTCTGTTCATGCACTAAATGTGCCATGTCGACATGCTCATGCAGGACTGCTACTGTCAAATTTGTTAATTTTGTCAGTGCCAGAAAGCGTCCCCCAGCACTTGTAAACATCCAATTGTTTGATAGAAATAATGCCACTAAGGCAGGGAAAGTAAGTGCTAATATTGGCAGCAAGTGCTCCCCATTTCAATAATGCTGTGCTTGGTTTATGCATTTTACAACAGTATCAGACTATATGAGTTCTAAAAACATAATTAGTATTAGCCATGCTCAGATTAGGGAACAATTGGGTACCAGTAATGCTGGACTGTTATTGTCCTCACCATAGCTGTTTGGTGGCCATTTTGAAATTATGCAAATTTGGTCAACTCTAATGAGGCCAGAAATGGTGCCAATGAATTCTACGGAATCAAAAACCTATATATGGACAGCAAAATCAACTTTCTGTCAGTTATTTTTTTGGAGTTAGAGCTATTTGTGTAAATTTTGTTAAAGTCGCATTTTTTGGGGGTAGGGGTTACCTTTGTTCACATTTATCCTCACTGTCAGCATATACTGCACCGAGTAATGAATATGAAGTGCGTTTTGATAAAAAGACTATAAGGATATATTTTAATTATTCTGTTACTTTATCTGCAATAATATATAATTATAGAAGGCTATCGAAGTTTCAGTGACTTTCTTACTGCAACAATTTTTTTGGAAAATTTTGCCATTGCAGCACGGTTAAGAGGCTCACACGGCTCACAATACCATTGATCAGCATCCCTATCCGAGAAATGTGCGAGGCCATCAATGAAGATTGCCTGGAGGAGATTGTGTCTTGACCTGAAGACCTGTGAGTTCTTGTTATAGTCGTGGTAACTCAGGTCAATTTCGGACGCTCTCCCAAAATTCGTATTATTAATAGCTGGTTCATGCTTACATTTCGTGTTCAATCGTGCTAATTCGGGATGGGGCCATAACATATGACTCCACCTTCACGAATTTCATGTTGAAATAGTATAGCTATTCAAACTAACGAAAATCGTGCTGGTTTGGGACACAACCGGAACAAGCACACTGCACAGCCTAACACGGACTAAAACAAATTAGCACGATTCTCATTCGATGTTCACACGATTTTGCCGAGTGTCCTGTCAAATTTGAGTTTTGAGCATGCTCAAAAAAATTCAGAGTGCGCCTGATCTCGGCAGGATATCCCTGATTCCTCCCAATCTGTCTCGACATGTTTCCAGTCTCTTCCGATTCGAATTCGAGGCAAATCGGGAATGTGTGAAAGCCCCTTAATGAAATGAACCATCTAATAGGTACGCACCTCCCACGGTACTGTAGTACAAATTCGTCAGGTTTTACAGAAGTCACCTGTTCAAAGTTCTATATTTTTTAAATGCTCTCAAGTTTGATCCTCTAAATTAAATGCATATTTTTATATTATATTTCCTGATTTTTTTTCTTTCTTATCCCCCTTCTGGTGGTCTAATTGTGGATCTGTTGGTCGGAGTATGCTATGCCAGAGTTTTCAAACACCCTCATTGGATGAAAGATTGATGTACGAGTGATATCTACGCTACTATTTTTTTTCCATAATGCATTTTTTCAATTATTATATCAAAGCTTGCTATTCTTATCATCCACTTTTGTACTCCCAATACAGTGGGCTTATGCCGTGGAAATATCGGGAACACCAGGTAACTACAAGTTCGGAGGACCAGTGGTGACGGTTCTGCACCTCGTGGAGCAACAACTTGGTCTATGGTGGGTTTGGGTGCCGTCCTATCGTAATGTGAACTATGAGAGTTTTAATTGTTCTGGAATACATAAGGAAACCACAAAAATTATAATGTTGGTTGATACCCATGTTAGTTAAAATCATAACATATGTTCGATGGATGTGATTCTTATTTACATATGAGTCTTTTTGTCATAAAATTACAAAATTATGTAAATTTCTACCATTATCTGTAGAAGTAAAAATTGTTTTATGCCAATAACGGTATTTAAAGTCATAGTAATGCAAGTCTACACCCATATTACAATGCGGAACTAAACACAGGTACACGTTGTTTCATGCTGAACTTACATGCGGTTAACGTGATAGTGTGAATTAACACTATGACAAATCATTGTTTCTAGTTTCCAGCTCATAAGGTCAAAGTATCGAGTGTATGGCCATCAGCAGTCAAACGGATCCTGGACAGGACTTATTGGTCTGTTACAGCGGCAAGTAAGTATCTTTTATCCAAAAGATTCTCCATTGTGTGTTAATCGCATTTTTTTCGTTTAAGTTTTGGTATAACTGTACTGATACGATAATTATAATCTATTTACTTGTAAGTTTGTATTAACAAGTTGTTCAGAGAGGATCTGGAGAGCGCCATGGTTACTCAGATGTACTATTACACTGGAGAATAATTTTGATCATAGTTTCTGTTGAGTTCGATATTTTTCACTTAATTTATACTAAAATTGGCATGCTGATTTCAAAACTAGTCAGTTACCTTCTCTCACGTGAATTTTTATATCTACAGCTTACGCTCTGAATAAAAATTTGTATTGTTTGTTCGTAAGTAATAGGACTGATCAGCTGATTGGTTTTATTATATTATTATCTATTTATTGGTATTCATAAATATTGGAAGGAAAAGAGCTAAATTAGTTATTTTATTAATTATTTGTATTAACACTTTGACCGCGACTCGTAGAAGAGGCGCTATTAGCAAACGGCGACACCTTGTAACTTGTCTATTTAGTTACACGTGATACAGTGCGGTGAGAGGTTGTTTGCCTCTCTATATAGGTGAGTACTATCGTATTCTGAAAACAATACATAACAGTCTGTATACAAGGGGTTAACAGACCTTATGTAAGCTTCTTTTTTTCTAAGCTTTCTTGTGACTGTTCAACGAATTTGTTATTAACATACTTACTTCCTTTCTTTCAGATCATGTCTGCCTCTGTTATTTCTCTTCGTAGGTGCCTAAATAGCCCTGAATCGTTTTGCTATACTATCTGTGGAAGTTTCACCATTCCCAGGACAAATATCAACGCATTTGTCAAGCAAGACTATATTGCATATTTTAAAGTAAAACTTGATGATCACGACAAATCTTGAGCTCTTCACAAGGTGTGCAAGCAGTGTGTCGAGAGTTTACGGATGTTGACCAAGGGAACAATAGGGAGAAGTAAAATACCTACCAGGAGTAATTTTCACTTTTTTCAACAGAAACATCCTCCAGAATTTTTTTTGTCTGGTTCTTGCTGATTATGAAGGGCACTTATCTCCCAGCATTAATTCCATGTGGCCAAAACAAAGTTTGGTTCCCTCCAACACCCAACTGGATGATACCACACCTTCCTCTTCTTTCTTGCCTTCAAACCACACTGCTCGTTTCCACATTCTAGGAACAAAATATTATTATCAGTGTGGTACAGTACATAGTACATGCCAGGCATGCTTGATTTAATTTGTAGCATCTGTAGCATAATAAACGGGTAGGTGTTGGGATGATCCGTACGATATTTTCAAAAAAATTGTAAAAAAAAGAGGAGTCAAAACTGGGAAAATTTTTTGCATGACAAAATTTTACCCTTTGACTACAAGTGTATAAGGCACAACTCTGGGAACATTTTACAAGTAGGTGAAACAGTGGCCAATTTTTTTTTTTTTTAATTGTAAGGATCGTTCCACAGGTGTGGATGATCAATGCAGACATAGCTATCAAAAATAAAAAAATCATAAAAGTTATATGAAGGCAAACTTTTAAAATACTTCATTAACTGACCCATAATATGATTTAAGATTATTTTGATTAATAATGGGATCCTGTTTAAGCTAAGATGATTAATTTCAAAGTAAAGGAAAATAATGAAATATGATTTACATTTAGAAGTGCTTATGGAATTTTGTTTTGCCATAAACAATTGCCATAACATTAAGAATATATTTATCCTACATACTGTATTATAACTAGTAAGCAGACTTAACAGTCATTTAATGGCAAAAATGTAATTGTGGTAATAAGCAAGGCATTCAAAATGAAAATCATCTTTAAAATCATATTTTGGTTCAGTTAAGAAATATGCTGCTATTAAGGAAGTTTGCCTTTATAAAAATTTTAATGATTTTTTACTTTTGATATCTATGTCTGTACGATCATCCACACCTTGGACGATCCTTACAATTTTAGAATTTTGTTGAGGCATATGTTTCACCAACTTGTAAAAGTTAAGTTTGAAATGTCAAATTAAACTAGAAGAGCATTATCAACTATAGGTATCCATTATTGTATACCCATATAAGTATCTGCACTTTACACGATGCGATAAGCACAAATGCTTGTTTATATTGTGGACATTCGTATGTAAGAGTGTGGCCTAGGGTCATGAAAGTCGAGAGATCCTTGAGAGCTTATTGTTGACTACAGACACGCGGGAGCCAAGACTGAGCCCCGTGGCGGGGGACCCACGGGATGTCCCCCCAACACATAAAATGTTGCCTTTTAAACTCAAACACCCCTCATGCAACAATCCCCCTTGGGATGACACATAAACACTGTTCCAATCCAGAAAAATGGTAGGAATAATTAGACTGCTAAGGAGTAGAAAACAATTGACACTTAAAGTAATCGTCCAGACCATTTTTTTGTCTAATTATGTTGAATGTACATTCAAAACACCTAATCACCAAAAATCATGATTCGGCCTTATTCAGTAAAAAACACGACTTTGTCAAAAACGCGCGAAAAAAAAGATCTTACCTCCAACAGGCTTCGATGTTATGATGAGGTCAGAGGAGGAACGCTCCAATGTAAACCATCGTCTGGCACCTGTCGGCCTATGTTATGATAGTGATGACTTCGGGTCGACAGTGAAATCTGTCGCTGTGACAGATCTAGAGTCCGATGCTCAATCTGAGACCGAAATAAATGACGCTGCTCGCGTAACCAATATGAGAAAACGAACTCAGACAGAATCGAGGCGAACGAACAAGATGTTAGCGGCAACAACAACCCCTTACCACAACACCCTTCACAAACAAACCCTTCCCACCAACAACCCCTTACACACAACAACCCCTTACACACAACAACCCCTTACACACAACAACCCCCTTACACACAACAACCCCTTACACACAACAACCCCTTACACAAAACAACCCCTTATACACACAACAACCCCTACACACAACACCCTTACACACAAAACCCCTTAACACAACAACCCCTTTACACACAACAACCCTACACACAACCCCTTACAACAACGGTGTATCCCAATGCGGCCGTGGGCCCGTGCGGCCGCCTACGCAATAGAATTAACTTTTAGGGGTTATAGAAGTTAGGTTAGTAACTTTTAAGGGTTATAGTAGGTTAGGTTAGTACTTATAGTGAGTTAGGTTAGTAGCTTTTAGGGGGTATAGTAAGGTTAGTTAGGTTAGTAGGTTAGGTTAGTAATGTTTATGGGTTAAGTGAGGTAGGTTAGTAACTTATGAACATATCTTTGTTTACATAAGTTATATATGTTAAACATAACGTACAATAAACATAATACGTTAACAATAGTTTGCTCTGCGCGACTGCCCTCTCTATATGTGAATCATACGGGCGGGCCGCCCGCTGGGGCGGCGGCCCGTATAGGGTGGTGACCCACACAACAACCCCTTACACACAACAACCCTCTACACACAACAACCCTCACACAACAACCCCTTACACACAACAACCCCTTACACCAACAACCCCTTACACACAACAACCCCTTACACACACAACCCCTTACACACAACAACCCCTTACACACAACAACCCTTCCCCCACAACCCTTACACAAACAACCCCCTTACACACAACCCTTACACACAACAACCCCTTACACACAACACCCCTTACCACAACAACCCCTTACACACACCCCTTACACCAAACAAACCCTTACACACAACAACCCTTAACACAAAAAACCCTTACACACAACAACCCCTTACACACAACAATTGGTGATAGTGATGGTGGTACACACAGCAACACAACAGCATCCGGTGAGTGTGTCTGTGTGACGTGTTTTGTGGTGAGTATGTGGTGTTTTGTGGTGCGGTGTGTTTTGGTGTGTGGTGTGTGTGTTGTTGTGGTGTTGTGTGTGTGTGTGTGTGTGTGTGTGTGTGTGTGTGGTGAGTGTATCACTACAAACCTTGCCAATTCAACTTCCCGTTCAAATCTGCCCTAGTTCGCCGCACTAAATCTTTTCACACATTAACGGTTGTCGTATCAGTCGGAACCGTGGGTCCCAAACTTTTCTCGAAGGCTAGCTGTCTTGCTCCCCATCAAAAGGCTTTGCATGTGGCATATCCCCCACCCCACCCAAAACAATCAATCGAAACACCCAAAAATCTTCAGTACTATATTTATCTCTTTGTTTACGTGCTTCTGATCAGCGCGGGGAGAGGAGCCTCTTCCTCCTCTTACGTCACCGAGCCGGGGCGCATCGTCTCCCATTGCCAGCAGCGTTTTCGAAGCTCGGGGAATTACAGATTTTGATTGCGGATTATTAAAAAACGGCTGATGGATGCAAAAAGTGACAACATATTTTTGGGATACACTCGATAACGGCTATACTCTAACTATATCAAATCAGAATGATGAAATGGTCTGGACGATTACTTTAAGGCACACTAATCCTGTAGGTATGAGGGGCCTTTCCGGGCGCGCTGCGGCCTGCCTGCTAGGGCATGTCGCTGATGTCCTGTCGGGAATGGGACCCTCCTGCCGGCAGGGTCAGGCGCCGAGTTGTCAGGCATGGCGGGAGGGGGGTTGAAGTGGCCAGGTTGTGAAGGGAAGATTTCTGCCGCTGCCATCCAGCTTCACCAATACTGCCTCGGGCCAGACGTATCTACGATGACCCCTTTGAGCGGTCCATCGCCCCGTTTCCTGGTTCTGCACCCGGACCCCACGACTGAGGGCGAGTGTGGACGCAAATCGTGGGCAGTCTGGTTCCACCTCTCCGCCCGCTAAATCTCCTGTGTGCGCCATGGCCCAGCTCTCGCCCCTCCAGCATCCTCGCCCATTTGTTGCTGACGCTGTAGTTTTCCTTATCGCAGCGGGCACGGAAATCTCTCAGCTGCCGTTCTCATCAGCAGCTGGCAGGGACCATCCGTGCTCTGAAAGTGGCGTGTTAAAGGTATGCAGGAAGGCCTTTGCTGCCGCGCGGAGTCGAGCGAGCCCCCTGGCGAGATGTTGTCCCGAGGATTCTCTTGGCCGACTTCACTGCAGCCTCTGCTCGCCCGTTGGGACTGTGGGAAGTGCGAGGGACGACACACCGCAGCGTTACGTGCCAGGCGGTGAAGAACGTTTTTGCCTCCTGGTTCACCAGGCTTGGTACCCCCATCGCACGACAGCACTTCAGGGATGCCGAATCTCCTGAACCATCTTCTAAACGCGGGTATTAGCCTAGTGCTGGAGCACCCGCCGGGCAAGTGCTCTACCTCCAGCCAGCCAGTCAGTCTGTCGGCGTAGGTGAGGTAAGTATTACCGTTGAGCTGAAATAGGTCCGCCGTGGCCTGCTGAAAGGGTACTCAGGTGCTGGCGTGGGCAGGAGAGTCTCGGCGGGATGGGAGGGGGGCCATGTGCTCGCACAGTTGACAGTGACGCCGCGCTGCTCTACCTCAGCGTCAATGCCCGGCCAGTACACCGACTGTCTGGCCCTGCGGAGCATGGAGTCCCTCCCCTGGTGCCCTGCATGGAGGTTATCGAGCACTGCACGATGGAGGGACGCCGGAATCACCAACCGCAAGTGCCCCACGTCACTGGAGTATGTGACGACGTCGCCTGGCACGATAGGTTGCGCCTCATTCTGTAGAAAGGGCGAAGAGCGAGAGGCTCTGCACCCATGTAGTCCGCCCAATCCCCTGCAGATACTCGCTCACGGCAACAGTCGGTAGTCGTCGTCCCTGCAGGCCTCCTCTTGAACTCTGTCGAAATCCACGATGGTCCCGTCATCACCCTCCAGGGCGCACGCTGTAGCTGCAGCGACGAAGGCACACATCTCCTCTCTTCAGTAGGTCTGTCTCGTCCGGCTCGCCATGCAGCAGCGGGTACCTGGAGAGAGTGTCTGCCACACAATTGGCCTTGCCCTTCAGGTACTTCACACGGAACGTGTACATCAGCGTTTTCTCCTTGAGGTTTAGTATGCGGGGGTTGCTGATGTCTTTCAGCTCCTTATCCTTGAAGATCTTGGTGAGCACCCGGTGGTCGGTGACGAAGGTGAGGTTCATGCAGCCCAGGAGGAAGAGGCGCGCCTTTTTCATGCACCAGGCGATTGCGAGAGCTTTCTCCCTCCAGCGTTGAGTAGTTCTTTTCCGCTGCCGTTAGGTGGCGGCTGCCACACAAGGCCGGTTTCCACCCGCCCTTGCAACACAGGGTGACTCCTGTGACACGCACTCACAGTACTGCTGCATGACCAAGAAGCTGATGCCGAAGCGACTGTAGTCCGTAAGACTGCGGTGGGCTGTTGTGACGTCTTAGTACCTGAGGCTCTCACTTGCTAGCTTGCCTATGGCCTCTCTCGTCGCTTCAAATATGGCCTGCAGCTGGTTGTCCCAGTACACCACCTTTCCGGACGGCCGCTTGAGAAGCTCCCTGAACGCTCCATCAGGGGGGCTGTGGTCAGGAAAGGGGCTACCTGATTTACCAGGCCGAACCAGGATCGGACGTCTGTGAGGGAGGGTTTTGCAGGCATCTGGAATTCGTGATGCTGCTAAGGAGGTCCTGACTCGGCTGATAGTCCTCCCAGCTCAGCAGATAGCCCGCGAAGGTCACCCTCTTCCTGCAAAAGTGAAATTTGTCCGGCCTTAGCGTGATCTCGTTCTCTGTCACGTCTGCAGGAAACATACGTGTACCAGAAGGCTTCGGCGATGGTGTGGTCATGCAGCAGTGTGTCGTTAACGCACTACAGCTTCCTCGGAACATCTGTGATCACGTCGTCGAAGCGCTTGGTGAAGACGTCCTGTGAGGCACAGTGTCCCATCGGGGTGCGCAGGTAGCGGTATCGCCCCCACGGAGTTATAAACGTTGTGAGTCTGCTGCTCTCCTTGTCGAGGCGATCTGGTGGTACCCCGAGTACACGTCTGTCACAGTCTAGAATGTGTGTTTCGGCACGCTGGTAATCATGTCGAAGGGCGGGCGGGGTGTGGTGGGTCTCACGGCGGCACGCCTTGTTGAGCCGCTGGTAGTCCACAGTCCTGCGTGGCCGCCCGTCCTTTTTGGGCACCACAACCATGCGCGAGCACGACTCCGTCGGCTCCCCCACCGGAAACAGGCTCGATGATGCCCCTCCGCACGTCCTCATCAAGCTGCCTGCGTACTTCGTCGTAGAAGTGGTGAGGGATCGTGGCGGGGGCATGAACTGCGTAGGGTTGCGCATCGGGCCGCAGGTGAATATGGTGGGGAGGCCCACACATCTCTGGTAGCGGCGAGCGGTCTACAGCAAACGCAGTGCGCCCAAAGTGCCCCAGAAGCCACTTTTCTAAGCGGTCCACGTTTCCTCTGTCAGGTCGTACGGGGACACGGTGGAGCGGGCTGAGGTTTCTGGTGTGTCTTTCTCGGTCACACCACCCACTGTTGGCAACATGCTGGGAAAGTTTGGGGGCACAATGCTGAGTTCCTTGCACACCTGCAGTGACAAATACAGCTGACGTACACCATCAGCAAAGTGCAGGACTGCCTCCTTGGCTGATACGTGATCCAGCGTGAACTCACACGTCTTGCTGCCCAGCTCGTTGATATGGCCCCCGGCGAGGTGACTGATATTTGCGGTGGGGCGCTGGAGCGTCTTCGAGGACAGGCCAAGAGCATCCATGAGGTGGCACCCCGCGACGCACACCTGTGCGCCCGTGTCAGCCACCGCCAACACCTCGAGCGCGCCGGTGAGTCACTGCACGACACACCCACCCTCAGGCTGGCTGACAGTCCCCCGGAGCCGCCCACCGTGACGCCTCGCGTGTTTGGGACCGGCACACGCACCTGAAGTGGCCCGTCTTCCCCCAGTTGTGACAGGTGATGAAGAGGGCTGGACACTTTTTCTCCCCTCCGCACCTGCGGCCACGGTTACGGCAGCACTTCGTGAGGCGTTTGTCATTTGAGGCCATGGCTGAGGCGCCTCTCTGTTGGGAGATCCGACTGGCCCCCGCCGCCACCTCGGTGGGAGAGGCTTCCTTTAGCCCCTCCGCTGCCGCCACACGCCTGCCCGCGCCGTGCGCTGCCGCTGTTTTCTCAGCCGACTCGAACATCTCACACATCTTAATCACGTCAATTGCATTGTGTGACTGGGGTAGGCTACGCAGAACCTCGGTTTCATGCGTAGGTCGGCCAGCCCCATCACTAACTTCTTTGCTAGCATAAAATCATGAGATTACCGGCACAATGGGGGCAACGAAACTCGCACTCCGCCGCTTTGGCTCTACACCTGACCAAATACAAACACACACTTTCCCAGGCTCCTGGGTGCACTCAAAGAAATCTGCCCACGCCCCCACTGTACACTTCGGCCCAACAACGACGCGCTGCACTACACTGATCGCTTCCTCTGTCGACATCATAGGGTAGGCCTGCTCGTCCACCAGTGCGTCCCAGCACTGCTGAACCTCACCATCACTAGCAGCCTAACGTAAACCTGCGGCCAGAGGCGCTGCCCAGCCGCAGCCTTGACTGTAACACCTCACGCTCCGGGCCCATGCCTCGAACTGCGACGGAGACATGCCCATGGTAGCCCTCGCTGGGGCCAGGGGCCGGATTTAGGAGTGGGCATAGTGGGCAGCTGTCCAGGGGCCCCCACAATCAGGGGGCCCCACAAATGGGGCAATCTGCCAAACTGGGGCCTGGGGTCTCCACATATTATAATTTTTGTTCGTATTTATTTATTTACTTAATACTTCTTGTATATTTATATAATAAATATCTTTTAATCAAGAGGCCTTAATTTATAATCAAATTAATAATTTATCTTATATCCAACTGCCTATAGCGGTAGTGTTGCTTGATTGCCCATGGCCATATTTCTAGGTTTAGAATGGTCTCCCTCTAACAGATATTAGGGAAAACGGGCACACTCAGCTGATTAAGGGGTTTAAGGAGCGACCCGTGGCTGATTTTGAGGTGAGTTTTTTAGTATTTTTTTCATTTTCCATGTAATATTTCGCTACCAATTAATGATTTCTGGTGTCCATGAATACACAAAGAGTGTGCTGGTAAGGCACAGCATACTGAGATATGTCTATATGTGATGAAAGAAGTAATGCAAGTGAACTCATATGTCACAAAATGACGTAAGGTGTTGTTTACATAAAAGTGGCGTTGTATCATCGTATGGATGATCACTACAGTGGGATTTTAACACATTAACTGCCTATTGGGCCACCGGTGTACCGAGCAGATCTTTCCTTCTTTGCGAATTGGTACATTCGTGGCCCGAATAACCCTTTTTAAAAACTTTTGCAAACATGAGTACATAGCCAATTTTTATGTACATTTGTATTTATTATGGCTATAAATGTCTTGCAACGATATCAGGTAATAAAAAATATTCATAATTGTGTAAATTAGTTAATTATGATTAGGCCAAAAATCCTTTTTCCTTGTTCATCAATTTTTTTTTTTTAATTATGTTTTCATATGATAATGTGATCCTATAAGCATTATAATCAATATGAAAATAAAGCAATTATCAAATAAAACATGCGAATACATTCTTTGCATATAAAGCAAAAATTAAACATTGAAATTAGATGCATTGATAAGATAATATTATGTTTTAACAATACATGCTTCCAAAATGCATATAAAACTTTGTAACACAAAGCTTGTAAGGTGTATTCATCTTACAAGCAAATTACAATCAGTAAATGCAGCAGTAATTAACTGTAGAAGAAAAAAACCATAAAACTCACGAAATTTGTTCCGTAAACAAAAATAAAAAAAGCTAAATTGAATTATCCGAATGTGTAATCGTTTCCAATTTCCCATGCATTTTCCTTAGTATGAGGCATATTTTTCATTGAAACATGAAAGGCAGAGATGTGGCTGACCATCACATGCATTGCAGAAGAACTCTTCTAGCCTTGTTTGAGGCCACCATGTATCCTTCTCCTAGTGATATCTTTTCGTAACATCCTCTGCATCTTTTCCTTGTGCTTCCTTGTGTATCCACAGGTGTGGATGATCCATACATACATAGATAGATCAAAAAAGTAAAAGAAAAACAGAAGAAAAGAGAAAGGTGCTGGAGAGTCTCCACCACAGTGATGCAACATTTTTGGAAGCTAATTCAGCAATCCAAAAAAACGCAAAAATGTCAGTCGCAAATGCACACCAGGTATGTTTGAGCGAAGGAATCGAAATGGGGAAGTTACAAAGCGTTCTTGGCTATGTCTATCTCCAGAAAATGGGCGGGTCTACTGCTTCTATTGCAAGCTAATGGGTGCTTTGAGATCTCAGTTCACATCTGATGGGTTCTGTGACTGGAAACACGCCAATAGGGTTGCTGTCCATGAACAATCAAAAGATCACATTCAAGCAGTTTTGTCAGCAACAAGTCGTGCAATGAGAGTTGGAGGTGTAGACTCAAAGCTAACAAAAACAAGTGGATCAAGTTGAGCAGTATTGGTGTAGTTTTTGAAACGACTGATTAGTGTGTTGAAATTTTTATGTGAAAAAGGCCTAGCTCTTCGAGGAGATGATGAAATAATTGGATGTCCTCATAATGGAAATTATTTAGGATTGTTAGAGCTTTTGGCGTGCATGATGATTTCCTCAGGCAACACATACATAATCATGCCAGTCGGGGCAGTGGCCATACAAACTATTTATCTTCAACCATCTGTGAAGAAATCATCAGACTAATAGGCAATGAAGTACTCAAGGAAATAATTGCACGTATAAAGCTGTCAAAATATTACTCAATTTCTCTCGATTCAACACCTGATGAAGGTCATGTTGATCAACTAACACTGATCTTCAGATACATGGAGCATGATACACCTGTAGAGAGATTTGTAAAATGTTTACCAAATCAAGGACACAAGGCTCAAGAAATGTTTGAAGGTTTGATGAAATTTCTAACAGACTATGATATTGACATTAAAAATTGTCGTGGGCAATCATATGATAATGCAACATCTATGAGTGGGAGATACAATGGTCTGCAAGCCAAAGCTGCAGCTAAAAATCATCATGCAGTTTGGATACTTTGTGCAGGTCACTCATTAAACCTGGTTGGAAAAGCTGCAGCTGAATGTTGTCAAGCAGCTATCTCATATTATGATTTTCTAGAGGCCATTTATGTGTTCTTCACAGCTTCTACACATCGTTATGCAATTCTTAGCGATTTACTGAAAAAAGTAGAATCTGGCCCAGTGGTCTGTACCAAAGAGGATTTCTACAACAAGATGGTCCTGTCGAGCTGTTGCAGTGAAAGCAATTGTCCAAGGATATGTCCCAATCCGTGAAGCACTTGCTTAAATAACTAGTGATGAGAATGAGATGAGAAAACTCGTTATGAAGCCAGCGGTCTCCTGAAAGATGGGCAAGCTAGAGACAGCCATTTATGCTGTTTTTTTGGCATGACATTCTTGGTAGAGTTGATGCCACAAGCCACGCATTGCAGGACCCAAAACTTGAGTTGAAACAGCAGTCGCAATGTTGAAGTCCTTGGAATGTTTTGTTACGTGAAAAAAGAGATCGCTTCCATGTTTTATGAGGAGAAAGGGAAAGAATTGTCAGGAACCGAGGAATATTTACAGACACGCGTAAGCGCCAACGTAATGTCCTACTCAATCCATTGGATTATGGACGATTTGAAGAAGCATCACTCTCAGTCAGAAGCATTTCGCATACAGAATTTTCCCTTTCCCGCAATTGATCAGTTCCTGAGTTCACTGGATCAACGGTTGAAGGCCTATGAAGAAATCTGTTAACTTTTTGGATTCTTGGATAAACTGCAATCATTTAATGTGATGAAATTGAAGCAGCTGCAGCGAAATTGGTTTGCTGAGTACAAGAATGATCTGGATCAAACACTTGGAGTTGAACTAGTGCAGTTTGCAGCCTTCTTTTCTCAATTTCTCAAAGACGAAGATGTAGAGAAAGGGAGGGCACATTTCCTTTTCAAGCTGTTGATATACAAGAATGTTGTAGATACATTTCCAAATGTTGAAATAATGGGTTTCGGATGTACTTGGTTTCTCATGGTTACAAATTGTTCTGGAGAACGTTCTTTCAGTAAAATGAAATTGATCAAAACAGACTTCATACTACAATGTGTCATGGCAGGCTTAGCCACCTAGCTTTGATGAGCATTGAATATGACATCCTCAGAGAAACTGACTTCCATGATTTGATCAAAAATTTGCAAGGGCTAGATCTCGTAAAGTGCCACTGCCAGTCTGTAATTAAAAGTAGCTACTGGTATTGTAAAATTAATTTTTTTCATTTGCAGATATATGGAAAATGTAAATAATGCATCATAGATATTCAGACTAGTGTTGTAAACAGTAGCTATTGCTTACTTTGCTTATAAATATAACTGATAATCAATCTCTTTTCTATTGTATACATTGCTAAAGTTTAAAATACTTTCTCAATTTAGCTATGCTGATTGTTTCAAAATGCTCCTAAAAAGGCTAAAATAAAAAAAAAAATCACCGGACCCCCAGTGCTCGGCATCTCATACTTTGTAAAATTTGTAATGAAAGGGGGCCCCACACAGAGGCTGCCCAGGGGCTCCACAGGTCTAAAACCGGCCTGGCTGGGGCCACAGGCGGTGCTGGGGTGCGTTGTGTAGGCCATTGCGGGTGCGGCGGCGGCTGGCCTGCAGGTAACTGACCTGGGCCTCCAAAGGACGGCTGTGGTTGCAGGGCCGGATTAAAGGGGGGGCTACAGGGGCTGTACGTAGCCCCAGGGCCCCCACCGAAAGGGGGCCCCCACAAAAAGGAGCCTCCACGGTTTAAATTAATAAATAGTAGATATATCATGAAAAGCAAACTATACTACAAAAATATATCCCGAAATTGTGTTGTATTATATATCGTATATAATAGGCGGGAAATCCGATATATACAGTTAAAAATTTTATCACACACAATTTGTTACCTAAGTTTTGTGTTATTCGAATGCGGCAGCGACCGATCCGATCCAATGGTGTTTGGGGTATAGCCTTATCAACGGCACCCCTCAGTGTTGGCCGAAGCCATCACCCCGGGAGGCGGGGCACAAACCCCCGGCTAACACCCGGTACCCATTCACTGCTGGGTGGACAGGGGCTCGGGTTTTAAGAAGACCGCCCGTCTGTCTTCGCTCCACCCGGGGATCGAACCCGGGACTTCTCGGTTGTGGGCCGAGCGTGCTAACCCTTACACTACGGAGTACCTTTGCAGCGTATCCACATGCTAAGTGTTGCTGACTCGGCGACTGTCTAGCGATGTGATACAGCGATTTTCCGCTAAACTTAGTTTATTTCACCTCCGTCTGCCTCGGCCCGGGTACTGATTTGCATTTTACTCTATATATACTGGGTTTTGAAGACCACTGCCAATTTCAAGGAAAATTTATTCGTCTGTAGTGCTCCCTAGCGAAATAGTTTCAGTGTAGAAGAATCGGCAATCTATCACTCTTTAAAAATCTCCATATGGAATATGGCAACACTCGATTCGGAGTTTCAGACACACCATTGCTTGTTTACAACAATTGTTAATGTTGTTTAGTCCATGGAGCATAATAAGTATACCTCCATGGTTTAGTCAGGGAAAGTGCGGTATTAGGCAGTGCCTAGCTGTGAATTATATTGAACATTTTACATTTGGTACTGTTGAATTGCATTTAATGTTGTCTTATCCTGTCGTCCTGCTCCCAAACAGCCACAATATAATATAAGGTAGGTAACTAATAGAGCATATATTTTTTTTGAATAGAAATAGGCTGCAACCATAATAACCGTTAATTAAAGGAAATTGTGATGGGTAGGTTATAACCGACTTGCCCATGAACCGGCCCTCCTCCTAATTACCATTCCTAATGAAAAGAGTGTAAAACCCCAACCACTTAAATATCCAACCCTGTTAACCTAAACCTAAGCAACCTAATGCATGAGGATGCCCAGATGAGTCCGAAGGCAAAGTTTCGTACAAACAGCTTCATTCCAGTTATGACCATTTTGTCCAATCTCTGAATGACAGAATAGCTGTTATGATATTGTATGTGAGCGTTTTGGTTTCCCTCAGTCGCTGGAAGATATGAATGCTGCCCGAGATCAGTTCAGCAGCAGCTAGTCTTGTGAATTTTACAAAAAGGACCTAGAGGCCATCCGAAGATTGAACTAGTTCATTTTGCTGAATTTTTAAAACAGCACTAAAAGAGTACAGTGAAAGTATCCCCTGGCCAAAAGAACCTACTTCTACAAAATTATACTTGATAGGTGGCTTGCAGGGAACTTTTCGCAATGTTGAAAATACTGTTGAGAATCTACTTAGTATAATGGTGGACCAACTGTAGTGGTGAAGAAATCATTCCATGAAAGAAAATAAAAAAGAACAGCTAAGAACATCAATGAGTCAGAGTCGTCTCTCAGGTTTGCTATAATGAGCATTGAAAGTGATATCCTTCGTGAAATGGAATTTTCAAACAGTAATTGAAACATTTGCCAGTTAGAAAGTAAGTAAACCTGCAGTTCATGTAAATAATTGATTTTAAATGAAAATAAAAGTAAAATCTTCTTTGATGCTTAGGAAAATAATTTTGCAAGCTGCTGTATTTACTTTTATATTCTATATTTTAGAAAAATATATATATTTATGCAGTTGAAAAGAAATTACTGACTTCAGTTAAGAGTTTGTATGACGGTGCAAGAGCAACAGTACGCAGTGCGCATGGATGGTGAGTTAAGATCCAGTCTTATATAATATACTTCTTTTTTTTTATTATATTTCTTGTACTCCCGGGCGTGTAAGTTAAATTAACAGGTAGGCCTACAGTCTTTTTACAACTCTTCCATCTCTACCTATGTATATTAGCTTTAAGCAGTAATATTAAAAACATTGGCAAGCTACAAAACCAAAACATATTTGCCTGTCTCTGTTTCATCCTTTATCTCTGAATACCAGTCTATGCATTGATAGTTCTTTGCCAAACATAGGCCTCAAAATACCCACAAAAGTGCTTACTTTTCGTGCGAATATAGGGCCCCCACAGCTCTTGATCCGGGGCCAGATGCTGAGAGCGAGCTAGGGCGCCCTATCCACAAGGGCGCCTGTGGTAAGGCAAACTGCCCTCCCACCGCTATGCTCAGTCGAGAATGCCGCCTTAGTGGCACCGCTAAAGGAGCTGAAAACTAAGGCATGGTCTGACCATGCCTTAGTGAGCTGCTGTTGGCCTTTGACAGACATTCATCTTCTGTTTAGAAGGCAAATACAGCCTTGTTTCAGTTCCTACAACGTAATAATTGGTGTTTACGTAATAATAGTGTTGCAAGGTGTGTATGAATCGATCGTGGAAGACTAAATGTGGCACTAGGGTGTTAAATGCTGGCGATAGAAATGTTGTGTTGTGTGTGTTGGTTGGGCGGGCGGGCGACGGGTGAAGCGACTAGACAAGTGTCACCGAGGGTGCTTCGCCCACACTAAAATGTTGTACTATTACACGGTATTATCATACTACCAGATGATATTTAGGACAACTGAACATACCATCATCTTCACGCGACATTAGTGCATATCAAGAATGTATAAAAATTAAAGTAAACTATACCTATAATAAGATAATGAGAGCAAAATGAAATCGTGTATAAACATTTTTTTTTTTTCACCTTTTTTTATTCAACTCCTTCTTATTCCTGTAATTTTGCTTGCATTAAATTTTCATTCACAGTCTCGGAATCAGCACAGTTTTCCGCTTATCATGGTATGTGGCACGTCCCAATGCAAAAATATGTAGGTGGTCAAAACCTGCGATGAACGTCAAACTCGTGACAAAACAAATTTTCGGCGGAGAGTGCGTTGCATCCTTGCCTTATAGTCCATGGGCCAAAAGCCGAAAAGGTCCCCCCCCTTAGGCACAATTTTAAATGATGTTTTTCCGTTAGCTAGAACCCTCAGCTATCAGAATCAGAATCTGCTTGTTTGCCTTAAAGTTGGTTGTGGGTCTGGCCGCTAGGGCTGTTACCATGGTAACGAATCAAGAAATTTCCGAATTTAAGAAAATGTCATAGAGGGTCTATATCTGTAATTTAACAACATGAAAACACATTGTAAGCATCTCATTGTATGTATTTTGAGCTGCCCGTTTGATTGCAATCAAAATTGGAGTCATTTGAGGTCTCGATCCTGTAAAGAAATGGCCGTTTCTATTTATTGTTTTATAATTTTTTTTACGTCTTGGCCTATAGCGCCTGTAGGCAGTGCCTTCTAAGGCTCGGATGGTAGGCTCTCTGGAGGTTCACTTAAGGGCTGTGATGGTTGGCCCTCGCCCGTGGTGGCGCAGGCAGGAATTTTATAGTGACGCCTGTGATTAGAGTATCATGCCGCCCCCCTGTGTCCTCCGATGCACTCGCAATCGAAGGTAGAGTTAATGGGCAGGGCATGTAGGTGTTCTTAGTCCCCTCGACGGTGCAGAAAGATTTTTGTTATCTTCGGGATCGAACTCGGGTCACCGAGAACGCCACTCGGAGACGCTAACCACTCTGCTACCGCCTCCCCCAAATGGACATTTCTATGGAAACGGTATGTTAAAAAAGTAGATTTTAGTTAAATAAATTTTAACAAATCAATAAAATATATAAAACAAGTGTCTGAACATCCTTAAATGGAGTTGTTCTGTTACCTAGGACACTTAGCTATCATAATCTGCCTGTTTGCTATTAAATTGGTGGTGGGTGTGACTGTAGGGTGGTCCTTATAAATGGCAAAAAAAAAAAATCTTTAATTGTTTATGTCCTACCCCTCAAAGTTGTTTGTTTCCGTTGAGAAACTCAAGAAACAAAATATTAAAAAATATGAAATATATTTAGGGGTTGCACAATGAACATGAAATTTCACCCCATATTCAATAGTACGGATGGAGGTGTCAGACTGTCAGTGTCCTGCCTCTCATTGTTGCCCAAGAAGTGTGCACTTCTTGCTGTCGGGGAACTGTTTGCGGTGTTCTGCCACAACCTGAAGCAGGAACTGAAGCTGGTCCTCATCATGGGTCAGTTTTCGGTTGTATTCCTGAATGAGGGCAACTCCCCTTTAAGCACTGTCATTTACGACGAGGGTGGACTGGATAGTGACTGTTGCCTTTTGAAAGTCCTCTCGAGATGTCCAGCACTCAGGGTACATGGAGAGGAATTCCATTGGAAGCCCCAACTTCTTTTAAAGAAGGTCACTGTTCCCTTTGAAACAAAGTCCTCCAATGTGCTTCCAGGGATGGCATTGGGACTGAGAATAATCCATTTAGGAGGATTCTTGGTTGCAGGTCGCTCCCTCATGGCCTGTACCATCAGGCGCTTGGTGGCAGAGGGGACGTTGGAGTCAAAAAAGCTGAGGGCCACCAACTCCTCAGAAAGATACCATAAATGGGAGCTAAACTTGGCCAGAGCGGGCTTGGCAGCTGCTTTGTCCACAGCATAATATGCATGAAGCGTCTTAAGTAGAGCCGGGTCATTGCGGGGAGCAGATGCTGAAAATGGTGCCTCAGTCCGGGCCCTTCCCACATACACCATTTAAGCAAAATACGACATGCGCCAAAGGGGATGCCTCTTCCTTAGTGTAAAACTTGAATTGTGATCCAGACTTTCATTGAATAATCACCTTTGACATCCAACGCGCATGGTTTGCATAGGCCCAGGGCAAGGAAACCGGACTCCGCGTTGTGGAATTCCCCCAAGGAAGATCAGCGAGATTTCCAGGAATCCCTATAATCGTCTCTGAGAGAAAAGTTTGTTCCAGGGATTTTTTGGCCCAGGCCAGCAAATCAGCCATGGAAACTGCTGAGAGGGAAGGACTTTGTCATGCTTGCTCCTGTCTCATAAGATGTCTGGTCCAGGAACTTCCAACTTTCCTGGAACTTCTTGAAAAGGAAGACTTGAGGTTCCTTTGTTACCCCCATCAGCTCGGTGAATACAGCTGCTGTGATCAATTCCATGACATGGGGGGCATCCCAAAGTAGAGGAGGTTTGTCTCTAGTTGTTGTTCAATAAGCGTGCAGGCTAGGGTACGCCGTATAACAAAAATTATTTTACTCAACTTTGGCATGCCAATTTCCTATGTAAAATGGAATTCTAAGACGTTTTTATCTCTTTTCCTTTTTTGCATTTGAGCAATTCTTACTATGCAAAATCGCACTTTTATATTGCACCCTTATCGAATAATGCTTAAATGAGTACGCAGTGTCCGGTTGGTCTGTTTATTGCATCATGAAACCAATATGAGTTCCAAATGACTAGCGTGGTAATCTCTTTCTGATCAGTTGGTTCATCAGGCACTACATCAAAAGTGTCACAGCCTCTACATTGTCCTAGAACGTGTCCATCATGTCCTTTTAGACCTGAAGCAGGGCATAGTCTCCCGGTGGTGGGCCCGAGCCCAGATGAACCCGTCTCTGGACTGCTGCCCCACCACTGCTGCCGCAGCCCTCTGTCACCTGCTTCATGACTCTTTCGGTGCTCTGAGTGTGGATAGAGAACTCCGGAACCTCGTACGGCTTGACCAGGATCTCCTGGATCTGATCCTCGGCCCAGTGGAACAGGTGATGCCGGCCTCGTGCCCGGGCCCAGGCTGCCAGCTGATCAGTGTCTGCAAGCTGGTAGCTGACAAGTTCAGCTTGGGTGTGTTTGCGAGGTCTTACACTGGTGTCCCCAACTCTCGCCAGCGCTCAGCTTCAAAATCTGGGTCACGGCGAACCTGCGGTCGCCTCACTCTGACTCGCCATCAGCGAGAGGAGGACACTTCTGAGTTTGCGAACCATGTTTCCTGTTCGCACGTAAAAGGTCACAGCTGTTTTGGACCTTCTTGGGCTGCGACCTCATCACTCTGAGCTGCGTGGGGATGTGCTTGGGGCCGTCCCTCTAGTCTGTGGTGAACTTTGATGTCGTAGTAGAGTTTGAAGTACACCTGCAGGAAAGTACTTGACTAGGATTTTCAAGGGTGTCAGTTCTTTGCCAGTCAGTCCATGCTTTCTGGTCCACATGTACACGAGCGACTGGGCTGTGGGTGAGCCATCGGGAAAGTGGGAACCTTGCCACACTTGATCACCTGCAGCTCGGACGGGAAAAAGCCCCCCCCTTCACAGCCTGGGACCAGCTGGTAAGAGACCTGCTGGTCAGGGACATGTTGACCAGGACATACTCGGTATCTCCGTGAGATCTTCACCGCCTGGCACTCCTCTGAACTCTGCGTTGTACTGCATCTCATTCACGCTGGCCAGCAGACTGCACACTGGACCGTGAAGCCAGTGTCAGATGAGGTAGGCCCGTCGATGCTGGTGATAAGGTGGCCAGGGGCAACTCGTTTTGTGCAACAAGCATATACTCCAGAAGAGCTTGCGTCCAGCATCTTCTCCAAATGGGCGTGAGTACCACCCTTCCACCCCGTGTTGGCCCTAGTTGAGTCACCTTTCTGTACGATCAGTGAGTCGGTGGAGTCGTATGTCACCAGCAGATCATAGATCATAGATCATAGCAGGTCCCTGGCCGATGCCCATGGCATCCTGCCCGGCCCTCCTCAGATTGTTAGGATCGCAGACTAGGTACGACATGTTTTGGAGAGAGGTGGCCGTCAGCGATAAGGTCCTGGAGGAATCCAGAAGCCAAGGCAGCAGCAGCAGTGGGCGGAACGTCGAACCGGATGCTAGCCAGCGCCAGTTTCCGGGACTGGCATTGTGTTTTTTTCTTGCAGCTGGCCTGTCCCAAATACTGCATCAAAGGGGTGCCAGGGACCCAGCCTCTCCCCGAGCAGTCGGTCTACCAGTATGGGAGCCTCCTGTTGCTCCTGCCTCTTTCCTCTGAGTGGCAGGGTGAACGACTACTCCGTCCCATCCTCAGAATTCTGGTGATCTTCAGCCTGGCCCAGGAACATTGCTCCTGCAGCTCAAGACGTCTAACCTTTTCATCTTTCGCTTCTGCTTCTTCAGCTTAGCCTCCTCTTTCAATGCTTTCTCTTTGCTGCTTTCACTTGTCTATGCGTCTCATTCTTGGGCTACCCTTGTCATCATCATTGCACTGTCCTCCCCAACTTTGATCCTCTGGTAGTACAGCCACTCCAGGTCTAAAGTAGGGACTTTGCTGGCCAGGGGGCAGTCACACTACACGGTGCTCTCGCGTGGCACAGCTGGGGGTTGGAGCAGTGGGATTCCTGGTCCCTTTCAGGGGAAGATCGTGTGAGGGCAGGCCGTTATGTCAAACAGCCTGTCCATATTCTTCTCCCGAATTCCTTTTCTGCTTTAGTTTCTCTGTCTCTCACCACTTCACTAACCTTCCAAAAATTATCTATCCTTCTGGTCACGGACCGGTCAATAAAAAACCACTGGAGGTGCAAAACTGGGCGTTGATTTTTTCCACTGGGCAAGCACCATGGGGGTCAGATCCTTCGCAATGTCTCTCACTGGGTACCCCCGCTTGTCAACACCCTCCCGGATTTCCGCTGAGTTCTTGGAGAAAGATTCCCCTCTTCATCACGCCGTGATAAGTAGGCACCTCACTCTCAGCAAACTCTCGTCCACCGCCAACAAAAAGGGGGCCCAACTTGGATCCAGAGCTCTGTCTAGGTGCGGGCTTCGACCCACTTGTTTACAAGGAGAAGCCATCCTGAAATGACGATCAAGAATTGATGATAGGTGCAAAAAGAAGCCGTTACTTAGCGGGGCTAAGCTATGTTTGCATATAAATATAAAGGTTCATTTTTGCATGGCAAAAAGTGCTCAACCAAAAGTTGACGCGGACAAACCACCCTTAAAATTCAATTTTACATAAGAAAACACCCTGCCAAATTCGAAATAATCTATATTTCACTTTTCATTGGACCTACGGCGTACCCTAGCTGCAGGCCCCTTTGTTGCGACCAGTGTTTGTGGCTGTAGTGTCGAATGACATCCCAACAACTCTCTCTGACAGGTCCCAGTCCTCTAATGCAGAAACTACAGCATCAGCCTGCATCTGACCAGTGCCACTGGGGAGCTTGGCTACTTGGAGGAGCTGCTTAACTCCATTCCCAGACACAATGACAGGAAGGCGGTCACAGTATTCCTTGTTGGTTATGTTCATCATTAGTTTTCCATCCCAATGAACAACCAAGGGGACATCAGCAGTGAATTCAGCCTTCAATGAGGTGGCAAACTGTTCACAGTGGAGGAGTCGTTGGCGTCGGATGGAAGACCGGTTGACATTAAGTTTCTCAACATTATGGCCAAGCTGGCGTGCCGTTTCAAGCAGCATGTAGGTTGCACGCCGATCTGAAATGTTGCAGCGGTCTAGACTGGAGGCAACTGCAGGTGAGATAATATTTATGGTGCCCCTTCTAGCTCGTTTGGGAGAATTTGCTTTGCCACCTGCACCACTTGCAACATCCTCATCAGTGGAGTCATCAGAGGTGGAGGACTCCAACTGGGCCATCGTTGAAGAGGTCGAGGCCTCCTGCACAGATCGCAGCTTCCTGTATTCCTCTTCCATCTTGCGATGGGAGGCACGGCTCTCCTTGTTAGTGAGGGAAGTGTCGACAGAGCCCATGCATCCCCTGCGTCCTGGCTCACGTTGAGCAAGGAGGAAATCTCTGTCCTCCTGAACAGGAATTGAGGAGAGTGCATCTTCAGCCGCCACATCAAAGAGGTTCATCATGTGGACCTGGAATGCCTCCTCCTTCTGAATCTGTGGTGCTGACCGCCGACTCTTTCCCTTCTTCAACAGCTGGTACTCCCCATACAGATTATCCACTTTTTCAATACAGTGCTCCTTCCGTGCTGTAGGGATTCTGGCTCTTGCCCAGAAACTGTTGATCTGCTCTACTACAGTGGTGGCACTTTCTCTGATGGTGAGTTGCTTCTCCTGGTGGAGATGGAGGAAGTACCCCAGAACTTCTCCACTGGAATGAAGACGGGACCCTCTCAAGTTTTCTTGAGGAGTGAGCAACAAGACTTGCAATCGACGTGTGGCCATTACACTAGTTCAATTCAGATCTGCAAAGAATATAAAAGTTTTAAGTATTTTTTAAAATAAGTATAGGCTAAAACATAGCAGCTGTGATAAAACTTTCAATGGACAGACAACTGTGATAATTTCTACTATCTTTTTCTACTTTATGCTTGTTCCTTCCTTTTGATATTTATTTGTATATATTTAGATGTTTTATATATATATATATATATATATATATATATATATATAATATATATATATATATATATATATATAATATATATATATATATATATATATATATATATATATATATATTATATATATATATATATATATATATAAATATATATATATATATATATCTATATATATATATATATATATATATATATAATATATATATATATATATATATATATATATATAGATTATATATATATATATTATATATATATATATATATATATATATATATATATATATATAATATATGTATAACATGATATAATATATATAATTATATATATATATATATATATAATTATAGATATATTTTTATGTATTTATTTATAAATGTATTTAGTTATGTTTGTGATGTGTCTACTACATTATATAATATAATGTATAGTTACTAGTTAGTTATGTATTGTTAACAAAAATACGCTGAAATGGTAAAACTTCAATGTCAATGTGCATTGTGTAACCTTTCAAACATTTTTAATATTTTTTTACATCATTTCTCGATGAATACAAACACATTTAGAACAATACTTTTAATGAACATTCGCCAATAACATTCGCCAATGACTTTATTTTTATTATTTATCAATGGGATAGCATTTTGAAGGTTAGTAGTATTTCGTTCAAAATAGACTGAAATAGTAAAACTTCAAGGTCATTGTGCAACCTTTCAAAAAGAAATCTATTTTTTATTATTTTTTTTACATACTTTTTGGATGAATACAAACAAGTTTAGAGAGTGGGAGCAACACATTTCAAACTTTCACAAATTAGGACCACCCTAGTGTGACTGCCATAAATTCATAAGTGAATTAACTTGAGGTACAAATAAATGTCGACTGAGATAAGTGAAAATTTAACTTTATGTTATTGTTGTCACTAATATTTACATAATTCATCATTTCAGATATTGCAGCCAAGGGAACAAATGTCATTTGGTGGAAGAGATGGCAGATGAAGCACCCTTGAAGTTGGTGGCCAAGAAAAGGAAGCTGAAAACCAAAAGAGATGTTGTCCTGACGTGCATCATACATTGCTGTAACACAAAAGGGACTTCTAAAGTCACACCTCTAACAGAGACAAGTTTTAGAAAGATCAAAGATGCATGTAATATTCGCAAGAAGCACGGATCATATTTTGAGACATATGACCACATCATAAAGGATATTCCTGATGAATACCTGAACCATGTGCATGGATATCACAGATTATGTTATCAGGAGCTCACAAATGTTTCCAAACTATTGAAACGTGAGGCAACAAATGCCACCGATGTTTTGTCACACCATCATTTGAAAAGGAGATGTGTGTCAGGTTATTCAAGTATACTGCTACCGAGTGATCAATGTCTGTTTTGCAACAAGCTAAGGAAAAAGAGAAAAGGGAAAGAAGAAACCCTTACCAAGTGCGAAACATCATCAGCCAGTAATCTGATAGGAGAAAGCCCTAACCATCCCTGATTATGACATCCAAGCAAAGGTGAATGAGACTGATCTTGTAGCAAGAGAGGCTATCATTGCTCCTGTTTAGGCGGGTTCACAACAAAAGGGAGGGCGGAATTTTCAAACAAGTTCATGAAGATGAAGATGCCAAGGACAGAAACGTCGCCCATGCAGCTGCATTTGAGTACATATCAGATTACATCAATGAGAGTATCATAAATAATTCCAATGTGGAGCGACTTGGTATGCTGAAGGAGAAATATTTGCTCTTTATGCAGCAAAAATATCCAGAACATTACACTCCAAACTACGTACAAAACCGACAAACTCAAGCACAAAATTCGAAGAACATTTGACGACAAAGTTATGTTCTGGCAACCAAATTACCGCACTGAGCTCATCTATTCAACACATAATCAGATCAAGCAGTGGAAATTACTTTTCAGACTGTTGCATCAGAAAGCAGGCATTTGGAAGAATCTGCCATGTTCTTGCGAAGAACCATAATAGATAAACAAGACAGGCTTATAATAGCCAACAGAGAGGCATCTGATTTGCCATGGCCACCTCCACCAATGAACTCAAAGAATGGGACTTTCCACCGGAGCACCTTGCCAATTTCCTTTCTGCACTTCTTATTGGCAAGAGAATTGATGTAATGTCTGCTGATAACACACGTAGAGTATGTATTATCTATTGGCCGTGGCATAATATATGCTGTGACAAAAGGCAAATGGATGACACCTTAGCACATACTTCTTGGAATGTCGGTCTGGCACTTGACAGGGAGAGCAGACATAGTGAGGCTACTGAACAAGTTTGGCCACTGTGTGTCATATTCAAGGTTACTATAAATTCTTACTGCAATCCATATGGCCATCAAAGACCATGATAGTCCTTCCTATTCCACCAGGCATCAAGACGCAAGGCAACGAAGTGCTACATTTCTGCTGGGACAACTTCGACCTCAATGAAGAAACTGCATCTGGCGCTGGAACGACACACTCAACCCATGGGCTTGTGATTAAAGAAACAGTCATCGGTCAGCCAAGTGATAAATCTGAGCACGTACTTGCCACTGCTAGAACAAAGAAGAGATCGGTGACAGAAGATGCTCTAGTTATGGAACCATGTTATGCCAAGAAACATGCTGAACCCAGCCTCTGTAGTACAACTTTAGAGCCTCAACAAACAGCATATTATGTTTCTGATATCAAAGAATGTGACATGATGTGAGTGCTGTTCAGAGCTCTACCAAAGGCACTTAGTACCAAGTTGGGGAGGTGGGATCTCGCTTACTGGAGAGAGAAGTAACGCCAGAAAAACAACTGTGGAATACTGTACATGCCTCCAGTAAATGTTCCTATCACTGACAATGCGACCGTGATGCATGTGTTAAAGACCTCACAGGAAGCGTCTGCTGCTGTTGGACAGGCCTACATAATTCAATCTTGCTGCTGCCAAGAAGGCCTACGAAATATTGTGGACATATCTAGATCGATTCCACAATGTCATTATTCGACTTGGAGCATTCCATATGGCATGTACATTCATAGGTTCCATAGGAAAGTACAATAAACAGCAAAGCCGACCGGACACCCTTGCCGCCATCTTTTTCCCCAGGTGGAAAAACATCCCCACGGATTGACCAAAGGCCACATTTTTTACCCTTGTTAGTAAAATTCGTAGCGCTTCGTCCGTCCTCCCTCCCTCCCTCCACTCCCTCTCTCTCTCTCTCTCTCTCTCTCTCTCTCTCTCTCTCTCTCTCTCTCCATCCCCTCTCCTCTCTCTCTCATCTCTCCTCTCACTCTCTCTCTCTCTCTCCCACACCAAAAAACCGTAATATTGGAAATTTATTATATGCATAAATACATAGATATTATTTCAGCAAGATTAGACAGCGAGAGAGAGGGGAGAGAGAGAGGGAGAGAGAGAGAGAGAGAGAGAGAGAGAGGAGAGGGGAGAAGAGAGAGAGAGAGAGAGAGAGAGAGAGAGAGGAGAGAGAGAGAAGAGAGAGAGGAGGAAGATGAGGGGACAGGAGGACGAGACGAGATATGGATTTGAAGGTCAGATCAGGTCAGCTGCGACTCTCTCTTTATCTCTCTTTTTATTCAATATCCTTTTTTCAACCTCCCTTTTCTCGCTTCTGTACTCCGCTGTCTTTCCGTGTGTTCCATTCCCTTTTCATAAACTCTCTTCTCTTTCCTCCTCCAGCATTTTGCACCTCTTTATCATTTTCTGCAACCTTTCCCTATTCAGTTTTCAGCTTCCATTCTTGCCTTTCTTTCATATCCTTTCCCCGTGACTGGAGTGGGTGGTGATGGTGGTGGAGGCGGCGATGGTCAATAGTAGGGTATGAGATTAAGAAGTTTTCCCTAGGGTGCTATACTCCCGCCGTCCCCACACACCTGACTCCTTCTCTTCCTCTCCTCCCCCTCTTCTCTCTCCCCCCCTCCTCTCTCCCCTCTCTCTTCTCTCCTCCTCTCTCTCTCCTCTCTCTCTCTCCCTCTCTCTCCTCTCCCTCCCCCTCTCTCTCTCTCTCTCTCTCTCGCTCTCTCTCTCTCAAACCCTGGCAAAAATAAGCGACAAAGGGGGAAGAGAGAGTGTGTAATGTGGATAAGGACAGCGACGAAGTAATAATGTGGAGAGGAAGAAAGAGAGAGGAAAACCTCGGGAGGGAGTGAATCGAGACGGGGGGAGGCAGGGGCAGGAAATAGACAGAAGGATGGAGGATGAGGAGGAAGGAAAGGAAGGGTACGGGGGAACGAGTGATAAAAGGAGGCAGGCGGAGGAACTTAAGCCGTATTTGTAAGGAGAAAGTCATTTTAAACCACGTTATATGTTTTATTTTTTTGTATTAATTATTTCTTTCTTATTGTTTTGCCTCCATCACCAGTATTGTTGTTTATACTGAAAGATCAGGTCCCCCGGTTGTATTTGTTGTATGTATGTATTTCTTATTTCTGGTCAAAACATTGTAAGACTTTATTCAATTAATCTACCACGTGTAGGTCTCACGGCCCCCTGTAGCTTCCTTATTTTTAAATGTTCCTTATGTTCTTATGTAATATTTCAAGAAACACACACACAACACACACATAAAACACCACACACACGCACACACACACAACGAGGAAGGAGCCCGAGTGTAATTTTAAATACGGCGAGATGGGGAGGGATAGGTGAGGATAGCACCAACCCCCACAGCGCAGATAGCAGCCATAAATATCTTACATTTCCCATGCCTTGACCGTAAACTCCTCCTGTCGGGTATGTCATTTTTTTTTTTAAAGAGAGAGAGAGAGAGAGAGAGAGAGAGAGAGAGAGAGAGAAGAGAGAGAGAGAGAGAGAGAGAGAAAAGAGAAGAGAAAAGGAGGAGAGAGAGAGAAGAGAGGGAGAGAGAGAGAGAGTCGAAAAATGTAAACTGGTTAAAAGAAGAAATATTCGATGTGTTTTTGCAAAGAGAGAGAGAGAGAGAGAGAGAGAGAGAGAGGAGAGAGAGAGAGAGAGAGGAGAGAGGAGAGAGAGAGAGAGAGAGAGGAGAGAAGAGAGAGAGAGAGAGAGAGAGAGAGAGAGAGAGAGAGAGAGAGAAAATAAATATTGAGAGTGGAGGGAGGGAGGGAGGACAGACGAAGCTCTACGAATTTTACTAACTAGGGTAAAAAATGTGGCCTTTGGTCAGTCCGTGGGGATGTTTTTCCTGCTGGGGAAAAAAATGGCGGCAGGGGTGTCCGGTCGGCTTTGTTGTTTATTGTACATGAAAGGAAGCGGACTTGAGGAAGTTGTAGTTCAATCTGCAGTGTGTGCAAGCGGGTCAATCGAAAAGGTCATGAATGCGAAACACTACAATCGGGCGAGGTATGTCATGTTGATGACATATGATGACAGATCATGTCATCATGCCCAAAGAACTGACGGACCTAGTTTTAGATCAGAACGAAGGTGACCAGGACAAGGATGACGATGATCTGGATACCGAGGTGTATAACATTCTGGGAGATGTAATTGACGATGAAGTTAGAGGCGGAGGAGGATTTAATGTAGGCCGCGCTTGCTTCGTCATTAATTTGATTGGACATATGGTTTTGTTTGGTGTGGATTAATTAGTTACAGATATATTACATTTTTCGTCAAATATTTTTTTTATCCTATCGTTGCTATGGAAACGGTCATATTCTGGCATGACCGCAACCTTTAATGACTCAGATTTTTATTGCAATCAAATGAGAAGCTCAAAATACATATAGTAAGATGCTTACCATTTGCTTTTATAGTGTTAAATTACAAATATGTGGTATTTTACAATATTTCAAAAAATTCTGATCCGTTACCATGGTAACGGCCCTAGCGGCCACACCCACCACCAACTTTATGGCAAACAGGCAGATTCTGATAGCTGAGGGTCCTAGCTAATAGAAAAACATTACTACAAATTGTGCCTAAGGGGAGGGAGGGGGGTCTACGGTAGCCCACAGACTATTAGTGCAGGTGTGAAGGAGGAAGGAATAAACATTCTTGTTTCAGTGGAAAAGTGTTCAAGCCTTGTAATTGGTCGAAGCTGCCTAAACAGCGCTCAGACAGGCAGCGTGATTGGCTAGTAGGATTCTCGGACCACGCCCACGCCTTGGGCTTTGGAGGTGTAAGGCAGGGCAAAAGCGCCTGAAATATCGACTGTACATAGGCCTGAGCCGGTGCCTTAGCCGGGCCGTTACAAAAGCGCCTAAAGATGGGTAAGGCGCTCTTTTCGCCTTACCTCTAAGGCACTTCTCAGCATCTCCCCCCCGGCCCTGTGTGGTTGCCATACCGGTGTGTAGTGTACAGGTGGCGGTGCAAATCCAGGTGGTGGTACTGTCCAGGGCGGTGGTGTTGTCCAGGGCGCCGGTGTTGTGTGTGCGCCCTGAGGTGAGAGAGGTGTTTTGTATCGTCGCTCCTCAATTCCCTCTTTCAGTCCCCCAATTCGAGAGAACTGAAACTCGATAAATGCTAGTGGTCGCTGGCAGTTTTAACTCAAAGGTTACTTTAGGTTTAACTCAACACTCTACTGTGTTTTGGCTCCGCGACTCGTATTTTCATAAATCAATTTCGCGATAAATATTGATGCACCGCATCTGAATACCAAAAAATATAGTTCTTCTGTTGTTCTACTGATTGTATGGATGACATGCATTACGATGGAACGTTCTATAATAGCAATTTAATGCAAATTACTCGCCTCGAGTATCAAAGCTTAATATATTTTTTACAATGTATATTTTGCGTAGCATGTTTTATAGGGGCAATGTTCACACTGTTTTCTAAGACAGTACTGCTGCGTCTGGCAAACGCTTGTCAAAATACAATAAGCAATGCTTTGGAAAAAAGAAGAATATAGAATGCCGAAATCGTTCTGTTGCTGCGACCAGGTAGGTTAGGATTGTGGAGGCGACATGCCGCGCATTGTGGCGGGAAGATTGAATCAAAACATTGCGACTTCACGCGTCGACTCGTTGCACTTCCAGGCTTTCTATCTAATTGATACACAATAACAACAGGAAATGATGAATGCCTACATTGCCTAGGTATAATTAACTTCTAAACATTCGTTATTGACTATATAATATCATAGAGTAACATTTCCATCGCCTCCTCAACTATAACCTGCCTGGTTATTTGGTTATATACATGTTTTACAGAATCAGGCAGAATAGAAGAAATTTAAATCGTTCTTAGTATTATACTTTTGTGTTTTAAGTGCAGTGGAATAAGCCCATATTTTGTTTTACTGTAGACCAACTTATTATCAACTTGTGAGTTAAAACTGCCAGCGACCAGACCACTGGCCTTTTAGAGTTTCAGTTCTCTTGAATTGTCGGCACAGGGGACTCTCGGGACCCTAGGCCACCCGTGTAGGTAAACTGCGCCATGTAGGAGCGTGGCCCAGGGTCATGAAAGCCGAGACATCCTTGAGAGCTTTATTGTTGACTACATGACAGACGCGGAGCCAAGTCTGAGCCCCGCTGGCGGGAGACTCCACGCTTCCCGCGGGATGTCCCCGCAACACATAAAATGTTCCTTTAAACTCCAACACCGTACATTTAAAATCCCACTGTACGGATCATCCATACGACGCCACTTTTATGTAAACAACCACTCATGAGGTCATCCTGTGACATATGAGTTCACTTTCATCACTTCATTTCATCACATCTAGACATATATCAGTGTTCTGTGCCTTACCAGCACACTCTTGGTGTATTCATGAACACCAAAAATTAGTAATTGGTAGCGAAATAATACATGGAAAATGAAAAAAACAAAAAACTCATCTCAAAATTCAGCCAAGGGTGGCTCGTTAAGACCCCGCTTAATCAGCTGTGAGCACCCGTTTTCTCTAATACCTGTTAGAGGGAGACCATTCTAAACCTATAAATGTGGCCATGGGAGCGTCTATACGCAGCAGTGGTTCCCAACCTTTTTTCTGTCATTTCCCCCTTCAACCAGTTCAACCATCCGGATTTCCCCCTTCATGTGAACTAAAGTAGCCAAAACACAAAATGTACATGCTTAAACACAAGAAATTTGACACTTCTTTACAATAATATCTATATTACGTGAAGAAAAGTCAATAGCCGTATTCTAAAATTTTTTTTCTTCTGTCACTAATGCTAGTATTTTAGATGTCCCTAGGATAAATTTTTTCCCCTTAGAATCCTGAAAATAACCCAGGGTTTGGGGAAATATTGTCTATATTAACCAAGCCATAACAAACATCGACCGCAGCAGCAGCAGGACCAGATGGTTCCATACTGTTTTGAAAATTGTAGGACAACTGGCCACACCCCCAGATGCTTGGACTACATCCTCCTCACTGGCTCCGTCCCCCATGAACTCAAGCTGGGACCAATAACACCCATTCATAAAGGAGGAAGCAAAAGGACCGGCAAAAACAATACAGACCAGTGGTCCTCACATCACACGTCACAAATCTTTGAAAGGATACTAGGGCCAAGATGGGAAACCCCTGGAAGAAGAGGGCCTTCAAAAGATGGCAACATGGCTCAGAAAGAGGCAGGTCTTGCCTTAGAGCTTTTTTTACAAACTATGAAATATATTAGAAGCCCTCAGGATGGAGATAATGCTGATGTAAGTCTACCTTAGATTTGCAAGGCTTTGACAAGGTAGATCAGGCAAATTTTCCTCCACAAACTCAAGAACCTTGGCATAACTGGCAAGTAGGGAGATGGATCCACAGTTTTCTCACCAACAGGCACCCAGGTTGTCACCATAAATGGTAAACAGCTCACAGTGTCAAGTCATAAGTGTGCTCCCAAGGATCTGTGCTTGGCCCATTATTATTCTGATCATGATAATCAGCATTGACACAGATCCAGATAATTTCCACTGCTACTTCATTGCGACGGGCACCCGTTATACGCATAAAATAAAAAAATCCCAGACACCGTCTACTGCAGTGGGACCTCAATACCAATAATAGAGTGGGCCGAAAGAACAATATGGAATTTAAAAAGGAGAAAAAATTTGAAGTTCTGAGATATGCAGAAATACCTTTATAAAGACCACCACTCAATATAAATTTTTCAACACCAAAACCCTACAAACAAAAGACTTCACAAAAGACCCGGAAATTGTATATACAGCGATGGAATTTCTCCTACACTACACCCCCATCACCCAGACGCGCGACAGCTAGCAGGATGGGTCCCCGAGAACATTCCCTACAAGGGGGAATCCTGCATGCTGACGCTATGGAAGTCCTTAGTAAGACCAAGGCTAGAGTACTGCTGCCAACTATGGGCCCCCTACAAAAAAAAAGGGCATCACCCTGCTGGAAGCACCACAAAGGACCTATACCAACAAGATATATGGTCTTCAGCACCTCAACTACTGGGAGAGGCTGCACAGACTGGGCCTCTACCTCTGCAGCGCAGACGAGAGAGGTACATCATAATCTATGTCTGGAAATCCTGGAGGGTCTGGCTCCAAAAGTAGGCATGGAGGAAAAAAAAAAACCCTAGAAGAGGCAGGCTGTGCTATGTACAGAGTACATGCGCCTCCTCAAAAGGACTACAAACACTCATACACCACAGTTCTCCCACAATGGTGTACGGCTCTTTAATTGGGGCCCCAAGACACATTCGGAACCTAACGGGCGTCACACGGACACCTTCAAACATCACCTTGACAAGTGGCTGGCTGACATCCCAGACCAACCACCCACGCCAGGCTACAGTAGCTCCCATGACAACACTTTACCTTCAGTGGTCCTGGAGGCAAGGAACAGGGAGCTACATACTACACCTGGAATGAGTGGAGGACCACCTCAACTCCGCCGATAACGGGCAAGATTCTTCAAAGGTATCAAAGGTAAAGGTATACGTTACGTCCACATGTACGCTTCCTCCCCAACTCACCCACTCTAGAGGTACTTTAATACTAAAAGGTTACAACCCAACATAATTATGTATTTTCATTTATCAGCAATATAACTTTTTCCTACAAATATCTCATGATAATAAAAAGTATATTTATTGACTGTTTAAGAAATCTTGAAAAAAATTTACTTAAATATCTCATCGTGACAAAGTCCTTTCCTTAAACCAAAGACCAGCACTCTGGGTGTTTTGAGTCTTCACAGGTGCACAAGACACAGGGAAGATAACGCAAAGATAATTAAGAAAAAAAAGAATGTAGATGATGAGTTGATAGGAAATAATAGTTTTGGGACAAAGTAGCCCTACACACTGTAGGCCATAAGAGGGCTACATGACAAAAGGAATACATGTATGCAGACTACAGAGACTCATAAAGTTATGGGACAACTACTAAAGAACCTAGATTCTGGACTTGGTATTATATTCTGTTTAAATTGTTAGTAGGCCTTATGTCATGTAAGACTGGTATTAAAACCAAGCCATCTTTGCATGGCAATTTCACCTCCTTTCTATACAGCTGCCTTGAGGGAATAACTGTCTGTTTGAGATTACTGTTCTTCTTTATGAAAACAATGTTAATGGGTTTACAACTGCATGGTTCAGCAAAAAAAAATTCAGTTTGGCTTTGACGGAGAACATCACATTCATAGTATCTATGCATTCATCCATCACATTCTATAATTTCTGATTGGGGCAAAGCAAACCTTGTTTTGTTCAATGCCTCAAAAACCCAATTTCTTCACCTATTTACTCGACAAAACCTACCAGATAACTATCCCCTCTTCTTCAATGACACTCAACTGTCTCCTTCTACAATGAACAATCTAGGACTATCCTTTACTAAAAATCTGAACTGGAAATCTCACATCTCATCTCTTGCTAAAACAGCTTCAAAGAAGTTAGGTGTCCTGTGGCGTCTGCGTGCTTTTTTTTCTCCCTCCCAATTGCTTGTTCTCTACAGGGGCCTTATCCGCCCATGTATGTCTCACATGTTTGGGGAGGATACACTCATACAGCTCTCCTAAACAATGTTGAGTTAAAAGCTTTTCGTCTCATCAACTCCTCTCCTCTGACTGACTGTCTTCAATCTTTAAATCACCTTCTAAATCTTCTCTTGCTCTCTTCTACCGTTATTTTCATGCTCACTGTTCTTCTGAACTTGCTAACTGCATGCCTCCCCCCCTCCCGCGGCCTCGCTACACAAGACTTTCTACTCATTCTCATCCCTATTCTGTCCATCTTCCTAATGCAAGAGTTACTCAGTATCTTCACTCTTTCATCCCCTTTACTGGTAAACTCTGGAACTCTCTTCCTGTTTCTATTTTTCCACTTTCCTATGACTTAAATCTTTTCAAAAGAAGAGTAACACGACACCTGCCGAACTAAATTGGCTCACCCCTCTTTTTTATTTTGTTCTCTTACTGTCTTCTTTATAGGGACTGGCAACTAAGCGGGCTTTGTGTTACCCATTTTTGTTGTGCCCTTGGCCAGTTCTTAAAAAAATAGTATTAGCCCAGCAGATTAGTGATGGAATTGTGCAATTTTTGCTACAAGCACCAGATTTTGCACAATAGTGCCTTTTGATATCCCAAAATGTATAGATATGGAGACGTTTGAATAAAAGGAAGTATACTTTTTTTGGCACTTTTTTTTCCAAAAGGCCATCGATATTTTTTCTCATATCTCTGCTTCTAAGACAAGTAGAATAACAATATCGGTGTCTAAACATACATGTTTGAGGTCAAAGAATCCCATGAAACCTAAACAAAAAGTTTCTTCGTAGAAAAAAAATGTAAAAAAATATCACAAAAATTCTTTAGGATAGTCCACAAGTATGTAAACAAATCATGAATATCATGCTATAGCCAACTATACTAAATAGAACTAAATATGCCACAATAACATAACTTAGAAAATATGACAATATGAAAATATCCTTTGATCACTTGTGTTATACATATTGTGAGTTATAGTCAGCATTAAGGTCTGACCACCTCCTGAATCACGTAATATTTTCACTGAGACCTTTTTCCCAGTGACTGTGACTTCTCCGTCCGAGATAAAAGGCTGAAATAACTTAGAGTTATCTTCAGAGCACCCTGTCGCGGGAGTTTTTGTCACCCCAGCGAACTCTGATCCCTTACTCAGTGCTGACTCTGCCTGAGGCCATGCATTAATTAAGTTAACTGCACGGACGGGATCCCTGTTATGGGTATCCTCACTGACAGCCTCGCTACCTTGATACTTGTGCTCGGTACTGGGCATAGAGGTGATCCTAGGCCCGGGGGGCGCCATAAATCTCTTTTTCATCCAACAGTCATGCAAGAGATGTCCACTCTTCCCACACCCGTTACACGTTTTAACTCTGGGATAAAATTGCTGCTCATATCTCTGGTTTACTCTACGGAGTGGTTCCGTGGGCGGGAGATCTCGTGTAGGCGCAGCCTTAAATGGTAAAGGTCCTTCCTGCATCTGCTCCGGCCTGTAATTTCTATCAACAGCACACTTCCTTGAGAGGTGAAAATTCTCAGCCAGTGCCGCGGCCTGCTCCAAGGACTCTATTCCCCTATCATGAAGATACATGGAAATCTCTATCGGGATGCTGTTGCAAAATTCCTCAATCAGCATTATCTCACTCAAGCTATGAAAATCTTTCGCTTTCACCGCACGAAGCCACTGTTCAAAATAGTCCCTCTTAATACGAGCGAGCTCTGTGAAGGAGTGTTGGGCCTGTTTTCTTGAGTTACGAAACTTCTGTCTATAGGTCTCCGGGACCTGCTCATATGCCCTGAGAATGGCTTCCTTTATTTGGTCATAATTGCTAGCCTGCTCCTTGATCAAGGATGCATATACCCTCTGAGCCTTCCCTTCAGTGCACTTTGCACCAGCACCGCCCAGTTCCTTTCAGGCCAACTTAAACTTTCTGCTACTCTTTCAAACATCCTGAAATAGGTGTCTACATCCTCCTCATTGAACACAGGCACTGCCTTCATATTCCTCGCTACATCAAAGCCATTATTTACATCCCCTTCATTTGAGTTCCTACCACGATGTAAGGCCAGCGCTCCTAGATAATGTTTTAACCTTAATTCTTCTATCCTCGCGTCAGCCTCACGTGATCTCGCCTCAGCTTCACGGGCCCTGAAGGCTGATTCACACTGGCGTTTTTTCGGCATTTTTATCTGACGAGAAGTCGGTCTCTTGAAAGACCGAGCGATCGGTGTATGATTTTTGTTGAAAACCTATTGCGATCATGACACCAGCCCCAAACCCAGACCCCTTCTCGTCAGATAAAAATGCCGAAAAAACGCCAGTGTGAATCAGCCTTTAGTCTAGCTATCTCTAACTGAATATGGGCATCACTCGAGGGAGTAGATGGACGGCTTAGAGCCGCCACCTCTCGTCTAGTCTCCTCCCTTGTATCACAAACTTCCTTCTCACCCTGCCGCACGCCCGTGCACACCACATCAATTACAGCCTTCACTAGCACTGCTTTCGTGTGTTCCATATCTGCCTCCATTTCCACTACATTTAGCTAGTGTTCGATTTGGGTAACATGAAATATCACAACTAAGAGTATCAATATAGCGTAGAAATATCGAGAAAACATAAGATTAATATTTCTATGATAATTGCTTACGACTACAATTATTGAATTCATATGTAAGGATAATTGTACCAGATATAAAACGATCCGTTGCCTACCTATGTTCCACAAATTACTGGCTGTGACACAGTGTTCTCCTTTAGTGGGATTGGGAAAAAAAGCTTTGCAAACCTGGCAAATATTTGATGAGATCACAACAAGTTTCCTGGCTCTCTTCTTTGCTCCCTCTGACATTGCAGAATGTGACATGGCAAGATTATATTAGAACGTTTTGTCATATTTATGCATGACAGAAAACGTGAACAAATGGAGGTGAATGGGGCCATACAACAGCTGTTTACAAAGAAAAACATGTCTTTTGTCAATATTTCTCCAACACAAGCAGCTCTCAAGGAACACATTTAAAAGAGTAGTGTATCAGGGAGGACATATTTGGGGGCAGGCATGTGTAACTTCACCAGAGTTGCCAGATCCAAGCCACTGGGGATGGTCAAGAAACACCAAGAAGCAATGGGAACCAAAGTGGACAACACTCCCGGAGACATCAAAGTCTTGTCACGAGTTGCTCAAATGTGGTTGCACAAAAGGTTGCAGAGGGCGTTGCAAATGTTACAATGCTTGTTTGAAGTGTAGTGCCCTTGCAAATGTAGTGATATATGTGACAATTACTGATCCAAGCAACTCAAAAATTTCAATAAACTGTAGCTATACAAATATCAGTGTACTGTGGATTTTTTTGTATCGGATGTCTGGGTCGTAGATACGGTAAACATGATGTAAATGCTACTGCAAGCATTCTAATTACCTAAATATACCTGCAATGCTTACATAACACTCTTTATGTTAAAAACACTGAACTAAAAATTTCCCTCACCATTATTGCTATATATACTAGTACTATAGCTCACAATATGTATAACCCAAGTGATCAAAGGATATTTGCATATGATTTCATAAGATGTTCTAAGTTATGTTATTGTAGCATGAATATTTGGCTCTAGCATGATATTCATGATTTGCTCACATATTTGTGGACTTTGCTAAAGAATTTTTGTTATTATTTTTTTTTTTGAAAAACTAAGAAACTTAGTTTCTTTTTAGGTTTCATGGAATTCTTTGATCTCAAAAATGTATGTTTAGACACCGAGATTGTTATTCTACTTGTCTTAGAAGCAGATATACGAGACAAAAAAATATCGTTGGCCTTTTTGGAAAAAAGTGCCAAAAAAAAAGTATACATCCGTTTATTCAAATGTCTCCATATCTATATCTTTTGGGGATATCAAAAGGCACCTTTATGCAAAATTTGGTGCTTGTAGCAAAAAATGCACAATTCCACTCAAAATTGTTATATATCCGCTGGGATATATACTATAAATTGTTATATATCCGCTGTATATATCTATATATCCATCTTCTACTTGTTTCCTAGGGAACACAAAATCTTAATTTTCCAACATGAAGCAATAATTTTTGTATTATGTGGATATATACATTTTGTGACAAGCTTCTGCCTCATTAAATTTGTTACTTCTTTCCTCTTCTGCAAGTCTTTTGAAAACCTGAGAAACTAGTTTGTTTGATGACCGCACCAACTGCTTTATTTTGTGAAGTTCATTCGCATAGGGGAAAGCACATGTCATTACGGGAAAACTGATATTTCTCCACATCATCAGCCAAGTGAAGAAAATTATGAACGTGTATACAATAAAACTTCGACCATATATAACTCGGCAACATTGCACAAAACAGTGAAGTAATTATTTTGCATATGACAGGTATGAATTCCGTACATTAAAATTTGAATTCAATAAAATTGAGAAGGCCACCGTAAGCAAGTGTTTCTGTATATACTGTCAGAAACAAAATCTTTCAGGACAACAATACTTGTGTATAATATATACTGTCTAAATTCGGTGGCCTTCCAGCGATCAACTACAGCTAGTGATTCTGGTTGTCTAGCAAATTCACTTGGAAGCATGTTTGACAGTCCTTCTAAAGAGGTAGAAATTTATTTTACTCGATGCTGGTAGAGGACTCGACTTGTAGAGTCTGCATTTCTTAGGACCTCTTATGAGAAAAAGCAGCATCCTTCTAATGACACCAAGGCGAATCATGTGCATATAATCCAATGGCAATCCTTGCACACAATATATTCCATAATGGGTCAAAGGACTTTTCTCAAACTAATGAGAATCTTTGTACAAATACAAGAACATTCACATGCGTAATACCTGTAGCCTATAGCTGTATCCATGGGTCCTTATGTGGTGCCAGGGTTTTTAAGTCTTTGTGATGTGAGTTTGAATGAGGTTAATAATTGTTAATTCTCCACTGAAGGATATATCTTCTCGTTACAACTAATAACGATGAGTGATTTTATTTAGAAGAAAAAATGCTGCCGCCAGTTCAAGCGGTTATTCCTATGGTCTAACTCTTGAACAGAAAGTTAAAATATAAAGATTAAGGTAGTTATGTGGATAATATTAGTGTACCGAGTTCATTCTGAATCTCTTCGGGAAACGTGGATAAGTATTTCCACAGCATCGTATATGTCACCGGGGGTTGAACAAAAACCTTACTATTTCAGTCTCATTGGGTTTATTTAACACGAAAGGTTACTCATCCTTGACTTATATATATTTATAGTTATCGTGGGGGAAAGTCATTGAGGGACATAACCTGTTTTCCTGGACTATATTCTTAGGTCTACAGTCTAACCACACACAGGATATCCGTCTAAGCTAATCATGGAAAAATAGAGGAGGGAAGTGTGGGAGTAATGAACTGTTTGTGAGAAGCGACCATGTGGATCACGCGCTCCACCTTGATGATCCTACACGCTGATTCCTTGCCAGAAGAGGAGAGAAGAATCTCTTAGTTAAAACTTTGGGGACGATCGCTTGTTAAGCTACCTATTCAATTTAATGAACCCTCAACACAATACATATATGGATATACATCTATCTTATCACAAGGGGAAAGGGGGGGAGATGAATGTCGACACACCTTACCTTGCCAGAAGAGGAGAGAAGAATGAGTCCTCGTGGCCTGCTTAAGGGTGGGGAAGAAAAAAACCGCTGGAAATAATGATGTTTGGATACTCATGAGATACGTCCACGAAGGGGATGTGAAACGTCAAACGACTCCTATTAGATGGGGAGGAAAAGATACGTACTAAAGCAGTAAATATAACCAAAATCTCTTAATTTGATGAGGAAAAATTTAACTTACCAGAACAGGTTAACGTTGGGTATTAAACCTAACCTACGGCTACTGTCCGAACGGGTTTCCCACGGATCGAGCACTTTGTTAGTCGAAAGAAATGTTTGGAAGGCTTTTAATTTTAGTGAACTGCTTTACTGATCTGTTTGTCAATGTTTAAACCGGATCTCTATTCTTATTCTTTTAAGTATTTTAAGAATCTAAGGGTCCTGATCAGAGAGGGTAAGGGGAATATAGGAAGAATGAAATTTAGAAGCTATTGGTTCCCGCGAACCAACTTAGTCTCAAGTCTCAAGACTCAAGTCAACAAGTCTCACTTACTACACCTCGTGGCTCTCGTGCTTGGTGGGGGGGGGGGGGGGGGAGATGGAGGGGGGGGATAGGAATGAAGGAGAAAGAGGAAAACAAATAAGAGAGCGAACGAAGGGGGAGATAGAAATGAAAGAACTTGGAGGAAGTTATCCTTAAAAGTAACCTGTTCACTTATACACTTTATTTAGGCTACGCTTAGTCTAGACTAAAGAACTATGGTTATTTAGGCCTTCTCATACCTCCTGTAAGATAATATAACTCGGAAGGCGTGTGTTGGTAATTCCGGCATTACACTTACAGTTAGAGAACTGCGGGTTCTCAGAATGGGGTGGTGTTGGCCGGAGGAAGCGGCGATTTCTCCACCATACACGGCCGCTGGGCATCCTGACAAGGTAGTCTCGGGACCTGCCAGTGCCCATGACAGTGCCCACCTTGTCCCAACGCTTCGTTATTGGGTCCTGTATGCGGACTGTATGATCGAGCGCCAGCGGTGGGAGAGGTCGAGCATGTTCGCCATACCTCGACGTAGCATCACAGGCACGCGTGGCAGCCCGGCGGTCACAGCTCTCAGCCCTGGCCTGCCACTTTTCCGCGGAGGCCATGGCGTGAGCCGGGACACAGGAACGGAGGGGATGTCCAAAAATAATCTGGGCTAGTGAACGACCGGTGTGGTTAGGGGTGTTTCTGAGCTCTAGGAGTCCCCTGTCGAAAGCATCACAGTCAAAGTTTCCTGAGGGGGCCACTTTCAGGATGAGGTGCTTGATGGACTTCACAGTCACCTCGGCGTGGCCGTTGGACTGTGGGTAGTGGGGCGTCGACACAACATGATGGACACCCCAACGCTCCAGGAATCCGGCAAACTCCCGACTAGTAAGCTGGGGACCGCCATCCGTGCGGAGGCGTACAGGCACGCCCAGGTCGCGGAAGAAGTGGCGGAAGTGACGAATGGTGGCAGTGGACGTCGTGTCCGAGCCACAGGAAACCACCACAGGCCAGTCATAGAGTCGGTCGACAACCACAAGGAAGGGCTTCCCCGCAGTGTGGAAAAAGTCAGCAGACACCGACTCGAAGGGCCTGGTAGGGTTCTCGTCACACAGCAGGGGCTCCTTCTGTAAGCTCGGCTGCATCACCTGGCACGGCTCACAAGTACGAACGGTGTTGATTATGTCAACGTCAATGCCGGGCCAATACACCGCCTGCCTCGCCCTGCGCCTGGTACCTTCAGCTCCGCGATGACTGTCATGCAAGCGAGCTAACACGCGGCGGCGAAGGGCAACAGAGACATCCACCCGAGCCCCGTACAGGACGAGGTCTTGGTCGCAGTACAGGTCCTCCCGTACTGTTCAATACGGGCGCAGGGCGTTGTGAAGGGCGTAGCGGTCACTGGGGAACCCTTTCCTCACACACTGAAGGAGTTTGGTGTAGGAGGGATCATCTGGGTCGCGAGGGGAAGTTCCTTGAGCGCCAGATCGCCGTCGGGGGGTAGGTCTTCAGTTTCTGCCGTTGCCGTGCCACCAAGGGACTCCATAGCCCACAGGGTTACCATGTTCTTGGCGTAGAGACCTGTTTCAGCGTCCGAGACCTCGTCCTCTGGCGTCGGATGGCAGACAGGGGCGCGAGAAAGAACATTTGGGATGCAAAGCTTCTTACCCGACCGCCACACTGCAGTGAAGATAAACGACAGGATCTTCTCCTTTAGGTGCTGAAGACGTGGGTTTTCTATGGCGTCTAAGGAATACTGGTTGAGAATGGGGACGAGCGGGCGCTGATCGGTGACGAGGTCAAAATGTTTCAAACCGGCGAGGTAGTACTTGCACTTTGCCATGGCCCACACTACGGCCAGCTGCTCCAATTCAATGGTGGCGTAGCGAGTCTCTGTGTCCGTTAAGATGTGCGAGCCACACTGAACGAGTCGGAACCGTCCTCCAAAGTGGTCCTGCAAGAGGGCTTACCCGAGACCATACAGTCGCGAGGCATCTGTTTGCAGAACAGTAGGTAGGGTCGGGTCTAAAATGGCGAGGACCGGTGGACTAGACAAGGCTTTCTTGACCCTCTGGAAGATTTGGTCGTGGTCAGGGGTCCACAGAAAGGTTCTCTTGGGACTCATCAGCGGGCGAAGGGGTGCAGCAGCAGAGGAAATTTCGGGCATGAACTCTGCCAACTGGTTGGTGAGGCCCAGAAAAGACCTGAGGTATGTAAGGTTAGCTGGCTTGGCAAAGTCTGTGATAGCACGAACCTTCTCTGGGTCTGCTGCGATGCCATCGTGGGAGAGCTGGTAGCCGCAGAAGGTCACCTGCGGTGCTGCGAAAACAAGCTTCTCGGTGTTTAGCGTAATGCTGTGGACCCTACTCCTGTTGTTAGGCGGATATGTGAAATAATTGTTCAAATTGGGTTACAAGCATGACATTTGGCAGAATGTTAGACTAGACCCGTATGAAGATTTTCAGATATGGGGCCATCAAGAACTCTACCCAAGAAGCGAATGGCAGCCATTTTCCAAAATGGCTGCCAGTAAAACATATATATGATTTAAACCACGGGAATGTATTGAGCATAACATGTTTAAAGTTGATACAATGCTTTATGATGTATAAAATAATCATTATGAAAGCAAGTTATGTACTAACAGAGTTGTTCACGGCAATGTGTCATTGTTAAAAAAAATCCCCCAACCACAAAAAAAAAAAATACTGTTGCTTCAGAAGTGCATTCAGCACAATCAAGTGTCACTGGTTAGGTTTCACAGTCACCCCCACATTGACAGAGAGCTGTACACCTCAAGGCTGCCTTGTTACACTTGCAGCGACCTCTGCAGCCTTTTTTGCACCCACAGCATAGCAGCTCTCGAGAGGAAACGCTGGCCTCAAGAAGGGTAGTCCACAGTGGTTTCCATTCTGGTGGATCTGTCCAACCCCAGTCTCCTGGAGATGGAAGGGCAGGAGTGGCATTAAAGGCTTGCCCCCATATGTGGCCAGCTTGATATACTGCCCTCTTAGCATGCTGCACTAGTGCAGCTTTTGTTGGTGGTAGAGATTCCATTGTGCCCCGCCTAGCGAATAGATGCTGATGCACTTCATCAATGTTGTCCATGTCACTGGTCCGGTCATACAATAACACTGTGAAGCACTCCAACATGGCCATAGCTTCATCATCTATCTCTCCAAGAGCATCGCCCAGGATACGAAACGTGGCTGTTACATCATCAAATGCATTCCAGGTCTGCCATGCCAGCTTCTTCCCTCTTGTAGCAAAGGATGAAACGGTATCGCATCCCGTGTAAGCGTAGAACATAGGCAGAGCTAAGGCTCTTTCAGGACCAATATAAGCTGTTATTTCGTGGGCAGGTATGTATTTGAAGTACTGACCAGTCCTAAAAGCAACCCACAGGTGCTCCAAGTGTAGCCTGGGTATCGCAGTGACTGACAGGACCACCACATCTGTATCAACTGTTCGTAGGACAATCTTGTGGCAGCCTTTTCTGACAGCATCGGCAGTGTGCAGCAGCATTCGTGTGTCGGCTTCTTCCTGAGTACATGGGCTCAGGGCTGCAGTGATGGTGTCATCTGGTGGGTTGCAAAGAACATCATCACCTAGGGTGGTAGCAAGCTGCTTTACATCTGGTAGGTTCTGCATTCTCATTGTGTGTCTAGCCAGAAATGTAAACAGTTCATGCTTGTTTGCATCAAGTCTGAGAAACCGCTGCCAGTTGCCAGGTAAGGTATACCTCCCATCAACCTTGCGTCTGATCCCCTTTCCACGGCGTTTTCTGGTTTCAGACTTAAGGCTGTTCTCAAGGTACTGGTCCCACACTATATCCACCCTGTCTGCTCGCTCCAGCTTCTTTTCAATGTATGGCAAGAAAAATTTTGCTGCATAGTCATCGAATGTTTTACAAGCAACTGGCTTCAGCATATTGACAAGCACAGCACCATCGAGGATGATCACGTCAGAATCCGGTGCATCAGTGCGACACTCAACACTGCTAGTGAGGAAGTTTACAAGATCTGACTTCTTACCCTGACGTAACTTGCCATCCTGGGACAGTGAAGGTGGGCACCTCTGGTTCTCATGTCTGAAAAATTCATCAAGATCACCATCTCGTGACTGACAGGCAATATACAATCGGGAGAAGAGTGAGCAGTCACTCTTAAGGGACTGTAACTTGGACTTTGACTTGTCTCTTGCTGGAAGTTGTCCGAACAGCTGGAGTTTTTTTTTTTTGATCGGGTGACCAAGAGTCTTGCTACCGTTCAACATGCGCTCCTCAGCAAAGGCCTGATACTGTTGTACTCCAAGTTCTTCAGCCCGACGAACAGACTTGGCAGCTTCTTCATCCATGATGTCACGGGTGTCAAGCCGTGTCAAATCCTGGCTCTCCTCGATGAATGGATTCCCCATGTCAATGATGACCTCAACGAGGAAAGACACTTGGCTGGCAAACGTCTTCTGGATGCTCACAGTCTGTTCATGGTGCGTCATCTCTTCACTCTGCCTGCTCTGCCTTGCCTCCATTGAAGACTCAAATTCAGCAATCAGCCTTGCCATCTCAGGACCTGCAACTGACCATCTTTTGAAAGCGTCAGGGTTTTGTGTTAGGCCCACTGCACCACCATCTTCTTTCACGGCTTTGTTGCTTTGTTCATGTGCTTGATCAATGGCAATTGCAGAGAATGGACGCTGGCTCTTGCGAACGGTGAATCCTCCTGTGCGAAAATCCTCAGCAACTTCTGGATGCATGTGTTGAAGACTGATCATGTCTCGCACATGAACAGATGCCCATCGGGCAAGTTCACATGGTCTAGGGAAAAGAACCATGGAATCAGCTTGCATAAGATCTCAACATAGAGATCAAAGTCAGACTCTCGCAGTGATCGGACGTAGGTCATAAGAAGGAGCTCAAGCCGCAGGGTGGTAGACCAGAAGTAGAATTGGGCACTCTCAGTACTTCTCTCAACACACCATTGTTCAAATGCCTTTATATCATCACGCTCTGGCTCCATCTCAGCGTACTTGAGATATGCCTTCTTCATTAGGATATGCAGGCAACAGGCTGTCACCTGGTGTGCATGACGAGTACGGGTAACGTGGGCTGCCTTTAAGAATGAATCTGCAGTGCCCGGAGAGGCAACCTTTGCCTGTACGAGGGCCTCTACCCACCCACTGTCCTCTAACCAACTTCCTAGAACCTTCATCGTCGTCATCTATATATGTAGACCACCGAGCAACATGACAAAAAAAAAATCTCCATATTTATCGGGCCATGTCCACTGTATTTCTTTGCAGACGGCAAAGAGTGGCTGGTCAACTGTAATGACTGGAATTTGTCCCGGGTTGAGGTGCTCTATAGCCTGCTGGATCACATCCATTGAATGGCGCATCATGGCAATGGACTTTAAATCCTCTTAAAAAAGAGGAAGAAGGGCAGTTACATCTGGAGTGATATCTTGTTTTGGCTGATGACTAGCATGATAGGCAGCCCATGACACATTACTGTCTCCAGAAACCTCGCCCAGGGCCATGCCATCCACCGACTCCAACCATTTGAAACAAGCAAAACATAGAAATACTTTTTGAGTTACATAATATAATTATATCATACCTAGAAATTAAAACATTTACGTCAATCATTTACTGTTGTTGCCCCAATTATTTTATACTAGTGGAATGCATGCGCATTTTGGGTGAACTCAGAAACCCTCAAAACAATACACTATACTACCTAAACAGCTGCATTTTTTGGAAAGTGGTATAAATCCCTAGTTTCTTCACACCAGCTTCTGATAATAATCCGCCGGCACCTGGAAACACGCTGGGCATGGCTTGAATGTGAAATCAGTGGAAGATTTCACAGTCAATTAAAGCAGGACTTGTTACTGAAGGAAAGAGACCGAGGTATACCAAATTTGGGAGACATAACCAACCAACCAACCAACCAACCAATCAACCAACCAACCAAGCACCCAACCAAGCACCCAAGCACCCAATGACATGGATCTCAAATCTCCATAGTACACTTCTGTATAGTCTCGCTTCGTTCGCTTAACTCATTTCATTCGTTAACTCTCTTCGTTCGCCAATGTATATACAGAAAAAGACAATGCAAGGACATACATACCCAGTCTTTTTCAGCAGTGCTTGCTCCACCAGTTGGCCATCCCTCGTGAGTGGCCCGTCAATCATGGGAACAGTGAGCATCTCATCCCTTTTGTGCATCACTGGAGGTACACTAGTGTAGGAGTCAGGCAGTTGTGATACCTTCTTGGAAGCTGGCTGTTCAAGTGGGTGTAAATAATGGCGAACTTTTCCTAGGTTTTTCTCTGAGGGATGCTGGAACAAGGAGATTCCAGTTCCATGAAAGGAATCTGTGGCTGTAGTAGAGCTTGGATTATGGTCAATGTTGTCAATGGCGCCTTTGGTGTTCAACAGTAGACAAAGATTGCGAGGGCAGACAGTCTTCTCCTGCGTGTACTGTTTACAGGCACGGTTTGCTTGTGCTGTGGATATTTCCATTACACGATCATATGAAATGGACAGTCCAAGTTCAAATAGTTTGTCCACAAGTTGTCGCTTGCGTGTTTTCTCATGCATTGTTAGACCAACATAAATGGCCAGTGGTGTTTCTCTTGCCTTGTTGTGCCGGGATCCACTGCTTCCACCTCCACGACGAATATAGCTATTGAACTGAAACAGCTGTGCCACACTGAGAGCTGCTTGATTGCGGATAGCACCAGAGGAGCCTGACTGGGATTTGATGCTTGGACCCTCGTGGATCATGGCCACTAAAGCCAACAGTGCCTGTGGCACTGACTTTTTCTGGCATCCTTTACCAAATGAACCTGTGAATGAAGCGTTCTTCTCCAGCATGTCCCGACGGATAATCTGTGCTGTCCTTGCATAAATGATTGCGTCATTATCATATTCTTTCTCACATACCTTGGAGAGAGCACTGCCTATGTCTTCGTCGACGGCTAGCAGGACATCTCGCCCCTCTTTGTAGGCTCTAAGATCTGGAAAGTTTGCAAGGATTCTGTTTTTTAGATGTGTCGAGTTCACACGACTGCTCTGTGAGACACCTAGCTCTTCCAGTCTCGTGGAATAAAGTCGAGTAAGATCTGCTAACTTAAACACTGGTGAGACAGCTTCATATTTCTTGGCTTCCTCAATGTATGTAATCAGCTGAGCTAGGACATGTCCATTACTGATGTTAGCAGTTTCGTCTTCTCCCTCATTGTCATCAGCATGTTCAGCAGTGTAAGCTTTCTTGTACAGTGCAGCCAAGCAACGTGAATGGTACAGTGCATCTTGTGCAAACATATCTCCTACACTAAGCTTAGCAATAAGTCTCTCGTCTTGAAGATCTAATGCGCACTTACGAACACGTGCATCTAGGCGAGAGGTTGATGCTCTGTGAAGTGCACCTGATGCTGATGGCTGGTCACAGAAAAAGCATACATCTTTCTCTCCTTTTCGTTGCCCCTCTTCAATACTGAGCCGGGTGAACTTATTTGAAGTAGTTTCAGGGTGTGGACATTCTCTTTTTTCAGCTCGTCGCAACTTGGTTGTGTTGAACTTGATACGACAAGACTTGTGCCATTTTGCCTGTCGTTCTTCGAGGGTAGCCGCAACACCATTGCCCTCATCAAGTCGTCGAATATTTAGTGCCACTGGAATAGTATCTAGTTCATGAAAACGTGCTAGGTTCTCTGAGAAAGTAATGTACCCGGCCCCTTGATCAGTACGTTTTGATTTTGCTGGACATTGCAAAGTATCGTCAGTGACTGCTTGGCAAATGATGCATTTGTTCCAGTCTGTTAGCTGAGTGTCTTGAGGTGGCCCAGAGATGTTCGCTGCCATCTTGTGGTTTTTACTGTCCATCTTCCACGCAACACAACGTTCCTGCAAACAGAAAGCAATCATATAACAGATGAACAGAGGAGCAATTAAAGAGGCTAATGAAATGCAGCAATTATAGGAGAAACAGATCTATAATATATGAAGGTGAAAGCTGCACGTGACAAGTAACTCAGTTGAATTTCGGTAAAACGATGTAAAGCGCCTCGCCGAACGTCTTATCAGCGTGACGTCACCCAGGAATATCGAATCAGAGAAAATGGGTCAAAGAAAACTGGGTTCGCAGGGTGACTACAATAGTTTTCTGCCATTTTTGGAAAATGGCTGCCATTCGGTTCCTGGGTAGAGTTCTAGATGGCCCCATATCTGAAAATCTTCATACGGGTCTAGTCTAACATTCTGCCAAATGTCATGCTTTTAACCCAATTTGAACAATTTCGTTATATTATTGCACATATCCGCCTAACTACTGGACAGGATATCGTTGATACGGCATAGGTGTGTGAGGTAGTCCTCGTCATACAGTAGAATGTCGTCCACTACCTTTACACACCGCATCACTCCCTGTAGCGCGATGTCGCCTCGTAAGCAATAGGCGTCTCCCTTGGCAGCGAAACCCATTTGGCTTCGAAGGTAGCGGAAACGTCCGTAGGGAGTAATGAAAGTGGTCAGTGGCTGATCATCCTCGGCGAGAGGGATCTACCAGTAGCCGCAGAGGGCGTCCAGCGTCGAGAAGTACCTAGCTTTCGGTTCCACGCTGCGTATCGCCGCGAAGGGTGTGAGCGATGGGTGCGCAGGACGGAACACCTGGCTGTTTAGCTTCGAGAGGTCGGTGGTAATACGCAGTGGCGGCTCGTGGCATACGGCTACAGAGCTGCAGCACCCCCAGACACTCATTGCCAGGTGTATAAAGCCCTTAGAGACACAGCAGAATTAATACACTACTAATAAATATATCATAATAAAAAGTCATTATATGTTATTTAATTATTTGCAATACGTTACTAAGTGAATTTTCATTAAAACCAGACCAAAATTTAAGTTACTTTCATATATGATGTACGATTCATGTCTGCGCCGCCGCCGTGCCACTTGTGAAAACCGTGAGCTGCAGCCGAAGCAGCTAAATCTCGTCCCTCTCGTGTTTACAGTGCGTGTAGACGGTGTGGTTAAATCGTGCTTTCTTTAATTACCCTATGACTATGGCAAATCCAGTGAAGTTTTTGCAAAACATCAACTTTTCCCAGCTGACATTAAATGAAAAGACTGAAATCAAGCGGTACCGACTATATTTTCAAGAAATACTGTAATTTTACCAACACCACCTCAGCCATCCCCTCTCCTACAAACACTATTATCCCCACCATCCTTTCTACCACCACCACTACTATCATGCCCTGAAATCCGTGAACATCAACTACAACTCATACCTGAGTTAGGTAAAAATTTGTGTATCCCACTGTTGTGTAAAGTTTGCAGTCCCTCCATTTTATTTTATCACGAGCCGCCACTGGTAAGACGGACTCCTCCGTTGGCCTTTGCGACGACCACAAGTGGGTGACACTGTGGATATGTGATTATAACCAGACAGTCACACCTACATAATATGCACGCCTCTTAATACACCCATATTGTTATATGGCAACTGCGCCACAACGTGACAACAATGCACCGCCCTCCAGGGCCCAGGGCCCAGGCATATGTAACTCAGTCACCAGAGGGGCCACATTCAGAAACGCTAACGTCCATGCTTCACGACCTAGTGACTGCCATCAGCTGTTTGGATTCTGCGTGGAGATTGATGACGTACTTAAAGACGTTAAGTTGTTAAAACAAGGCGACTGCCTATAAGGTGGTGTTGCGGACGCAACATGCATAAAAATACTCATAAATTGAGTATATATGATGTTTTCTGACTCAAGAACTGAACAGGGCAGGTATACAAATGAAATTAGGCCATATAACATACCCATGCGCTCGTGGTGAGTATGTTTTGGGGTGATGGGCCGAGAGTACGTGGTAAGTGGCGGCATTTTACCACCGGCGGGTAGCGACTAGCGATGCCAGACACCACCACGCACGGCTCCGCGGCAGACAAGGTATAGTCCTCCTCCTCCTCCTTCCTCTTACCCTTTATTCTTCTCTTCTTTCTCTTCCCTTCTTCCTCTACCTAATTCCTCCTCCTTCATCACTGCTACTACTACTACTACTACTACTACTACTACTACTACTACTATTACTGCTGCTACTACTACAACTACTACTATCACTGCTGCTACTACTACAACTACTACTGATATATAGGAGGTGGAGGCGGAGGAGGAGGAGGAGGAAGAAGGGTGGAGCATCAGAGTTAATTTTGGTGTGGATGATACCTTTGTAAACACAGCTGAGAGCGTCCTCTTACCCTTTATTTTTCTCTTTTTTCTCTTCCCTTCTTCCTCTACCTAATTCCTCCTCCTTCATCACCACTACTACTATAGACTACTACTACTGCTACTATTACTGCTGCTACTACTACTACTACAACTACTACTATTACTGAGAAGGAGAAGCTATAGGAGGAGGAGGAGGAGGAGGAGGAGGAGGAGGAGGAGGAGGAGGAGGAGGAAGAAGGGTGGAGCATCAGAGCTAATTTTGGTGTGGATGATAAATTTGTAAACACAGCTGAGAGCGTGGAAGCCTTGTGATTGGCTGAAACTTTTTGAGAAATACTATGTGATTCGCTGGCGAGGCTGTGACGTCATTGTACTCGCTCAGAAAATCAGCTATCGATGCCCATATACATGTGCCGCCACTGCCATGTCTCGTACTGGAATACCCACTAGCTCCGGGGTGTAGAAATAGAGGGAGTTAGTTAAGCTAACCACCGTGGCCTTTAGCTCTCTCTGAATGTCTGCCCAGTCGATACACGATGGGCGATACGAGTACTTTCGTTTCGATACGATACCAAGTACTTTTCAGCTCGGTATCGGAAGTATCGAGTACCGATACCAAGTACTTTGCTTGAAGTATCGGTTATTATGAGTAACTACCTTGTATAAAAAAATATAATAATGATAATGATAATAATAATAAGAATAAAAATAATAATAATAGTAATTATAATAATAAATAATAATAATTATAATAATGATAATATTATTAATATTTTTCATTATCTCAATTTTCTATTTTCAATTAGCTCAATTTACTCATCTCTCCACACTGATAGTACATGCAATACACAAGGCATAAGGCCCCCCACAAACACAAACGAAAATATGATAGGTTCAGTAATTCATGGTCACTTACCAACCGGTATTTCAGTATCGTAGCAGAAGTCAACCATCCCACTCATTTTGAAATTACCGCCGCAAACACACACACACACACACACACACACACACACACACACACACACTGACGGAGGGAGTTGCCGGACATAAATAATGTATTTAGTATGTGGCATGTGGCAACGGCCTGTGGTTAGTTTCGGAACTACAGCCATGCGTAGAGGGCAGCCAGCTGCCGAAATGGGCGAACACATGGGGAATATGCCCCCCGGGATTACTTCGTCTTCAGCGACTTGTGTTCGTGTGCCCGTGTATACAGCGTGTGTACCGTGTTTGGCGATAGTGTAACAGTGTAGTGCCCCGTGAAGTGTATACAGTGGGTGAGTCCAAAGACCCTACAAGCAGGATAGAAAAGCTGAGGCCCTAGCCTAAGCATAATTTGTGATGTCTAAAACGAGCGCCATCTGTGTGGCGTCCAATGTAACTGTTGATTGAGACTTATTTAAATATAATTATTACTTCCTCTGACATCAGGATCAATGTTCTATGCATTTTTAACACACACACTCACACACATACACAATCAGACATGATAAAAATATATACTAAAATAAAGTATTAATAGGTGGGTATTGAGCCCGGGCTCTCGGAGGCGCAGCTGGGCGCGCTACCCACTACACCACAATAGCAGTCTAACATAGTGAGTGACAACTAATATATATACAATAAAACAACGAGCGCCGGTGCTGCCACCTAGCGGTTGTCCAAACACGACAGCACACTCCGAAACACCTGCTTTCATATCTTGCGTGTAGGGTCTTTGGGTGCGTCTTTGTACCGGGCCTGGGGCCACATTAAGAGACGCTAACGTCCATGCTTCACGACCTAGCTACTGCCATCAGCTGTTTTGGTATTCAGCGTGGAGATTGATGACGTAATTAAAGACGGTAAGCTGTCAAAACAAAGCGACTGCCCAGAGGCTGGTGTGGAGCACGCAATATACATAAAAATTCTCATAAATTGGGTATATATGATGTTTACTGACTGGTTGACAGGGCAAATATACTGACAGAGCAAGTATACAAACGAAATTAGGCCATAAAACAATCCCATGCGCTCGTGGTGATAATGTTTTGGGGTGATGGGATAAGCGTGGTGAGCTGCGGCATCTCATTCTCACCATACCGGCGGGTAGCGACTACGCGATGCCACACACCACCACGCGCACGGCTCCGCATCAGACTGAAGGTATAATGGCTCCCTTTTCCTTAATAAAAACCCAAGCCTTTGTCCATCCAGCCGTGATGGGTACCGGGTGTTAGCCAGGGTTTTGTGACCCGCCTCTCGGGGTGGTTGCTTCCCCCAAATGGCAGGAAGACCAGCTACGAATAGATAGCTTATCAAGCAAAAAAGATCACCCATAGCAACCATGTACCGCCACTGCCATATCTCGTACTTGAATACCCACGAGCTCCGGGGTGTAGAAATAGAGGGAGTTAGTTAAGCTAAACACCGTGGCCTTTAACTCTCTCTGAATGTCTGCCCTGGTGATTGTTAGTCGGCCCACCGCTTAGTGTTGTGACCTTGAAACCAGGTGCGTGCGGCTAGAGTCAGACCCCCCCTTCTCACCCACCCCGCACCACTCCACGCACACACACACATACACACACACACACACACACACTCAACCCAGTTTTTTGAAATTTTCCACGTACGGTGGTAATTTCCTCGTAGTGCTTGTCAACACTCAACATGTCATTCTCCACGGTGTCTCCCACGACTAGCGGGTCTGGGTATGGCGAGGAGGAGGAAGTTCCGTCCCCCCTATTCGAGCCAATCCACGTCGCATCCCCACCAAACGTTGAGCCTCCCGGAGATGCCATGTTCTCCCTTCTTCGCTATCTCGAAAATACCCGCATATCAGAGGACGCTCGTTGCTCACAGGAGAACAAGGATCGCGTCAAGCACGAAGAGGAGAGGATTCAGCGCGACGAGGAGCGACGCCGACGTGATTACGAGGTCAGAAGGAAGGAGGAGGAGGCACGCTTTCAAGTTATTGTGACACTCCTGTCTCCTCCACATGCTGCCAGTGCCGCCAGCGCGCGGCCTGCCTCCCCTACCTCCCCTGTCACGACCACTGCTCCACCCGCTGCCTCTCCGGTGACTGCCACCTCCACCTGTGTGCCTTCTGCAGGTAAGCATGTAGCTCACAGGCCGCCAACGTTGCTTGCTGATTCTTCCTTCCAAGCCATCCGGCAGTGGCGCCGACTGTGGCAAAATTTCTCCACCATGCTGGATTTACAGAAACTGCCACGACAGAAAGCAGCTCATCCAGTTACGGATGGTTGTGTCACTGGACGTGCAAAGGATCCTAGAGCATACCCTAGGGATCGCACCTGACACTTCCTTGATCGTGACAGAGGTCTTGGACGCGTTACAGTCTCACTTCAAGAGTCAACGCAATGAGGCACTACGTAGCCGTCGCAAACTCCTGTGTTGTAAACAGGCTGACGGCGAGTCTTTCTCCGATTTCTACGTGCGCCTGAAGAACCTGGCAGAGGAGGTCGACTTCTGTACTGGTAACGCTATGACGTGCGCGGAGATCCAATTGAAAATGGTTCTACTGATGGGGGTGCGAGATGAAGAGCTAATTCAACGCCTTATCTCTCTCGACACCGGCGCCTCTCTCCAAGACGTGGTCATAGTCAGGTTCCCGTGAGAATCACTTGCCAAAAGTTATTTTTTTATTTGAATGCTATCATTAGGGTATCAGTGAACGGAAAAAGTATGGTGGCAATTTTACTTTTGGGTTTTAAGGTGTTGGTGAGGTCTTATACATACCTACCCCATATACCCATAAAATAGCCCGAAATGGGCCGCCGAAAAATCCCACTTTTATTTTTATCAAATTAACTATGGCCGCAAAAAATCTGATAAATTCCGGGAATGCTTAGCTACCACAGACGCATGTCTCACAGTCATATCTAGTCATTATCAGTATTATTTCTCTCTTTATTAACAATGATGTTACCTTAGAATGAAATACTTACCAATGAAGTGAGCTTTCCGGCGTCTGGCGGACTTAATGTAGGTCTGAAGGCAATTTTTGGGCCATACTTCCATTAGAGTTTTTTGAGTTATACAACTTTGTCTTCAGTAAAAAATTTCCAATCTCGAACGTAAGGGGCTTTTCTATGAGTGTAAAGTGTCACGAAGTGGCTTTCAGCTGAGCTACCTGGCGTCTGGTGGACTTAATGTGGGTCTGAAGGCAATTTCGAGGCCACACTCCCGATAAAGTTTTTTGAGATCTACAACTTTGTATTCAGTAAATTTTTTTAAATCTCGAACGTAAATGGCTTTTTTGGAACAAAATCCCCCTTGACACTGCCCCGCCCCGTCAGTGGCAAGGGGGTTTTTGTTCCAAAAAAGCCCTTTACGTTCGAGATTGAAAATATTTCACTGAAGACAAAGTTGTAGAGCTCAAAAAACTTTATCGGGAGTGTTGCCTCGAAAATGCCTTCAGACCTACATCAAGTCCGCCAGACGCCAGGTAGCTCACTTCACATACATTATCGCCTTGTTCCTCTGGTCAGAAATAAATACCTGGCAAATGGTGAATCGTCAGTCAGTGAACGTAATTTTTTACCCAACACAGGTTTTTCAGACCTTAAAGTAATCGTCCAGACCCAATTTTGTTTTACCTAATTATGTTGAACTAGCCGCAAAGCCGCCCTCCGGGCGGACTTTTTGGCTAGCTCCTGCGGAGGGCTATTGGTGGTGGGCCTTCGGCCCACCACCTGTGTTTGGTGGGCCTTCGGCCCACCAAACACGGACTCTCCAGATAGCCCCTTCTAACTTTCCTGAAATCATGGATGTAGAAATGTATGTATTCCCCCCCACCCATTCACTCACCCATTACCCATCACTCCCCACCCATTCAGTCACCCATTATCCATCACCCCCCACCCATTCACTCACCCATTACCCATCACCACACACCCATTCACTCACCCATTACCCATCACCCCCCACCTATTCCCTCACCCATCACCCATCACCCCCAACCCATCACCCCCCACCCATTCACTCACCCATCACCCCACACCCATTACCCATCACCCCACCCATTCACTCACCCATTACCCATCACCCTACATCAAGGTTTCCCCAATTCTCGCAACCCACTTTTTTTTTCACAATTATCGCTAATAGGCTGCTAAAAAAAAAGAGAAAAAAAGTGATCGAATCATCTCATAAGTGGGCTTAAAACCTTCCCCTGGTCAACCCGGTTCCAAAAATGTGCCATATGAGGTGATTGCGCCACGGGGGGCGGAACCTATACCACACACACACACACACACAGACAGACACACTTTCGCTTATATTATTATAGATGAACATTGAAAACACCTAATCCACCAAAAATAATTGATTTCCAGGCCTTATTTCCGTAAAAACACGACTTTTGTAAAAAACGCGCGAATTTGTTTTTCTTCCCTCCAACAGGGCTACGCATGTTATTGATGACGTCACAAAAGGGACGCTCCTATGTAAACAACACTCGTCTGCCTCTGTGAGACCTGTCGGCAAATGTTATGATGAGCGATTGTACTTCGGTGTCAGACAGTGAATCTGTCGCTGTGATAGATCTAAAGTACGATGCTTAATCTGAGACCGAACTAAATGACGCTGCTCGCGTATATGAGGAAAACGACCCAGATTGTGATGGGAGCCCAACCCTATATGTTTGAGCCAGAGTACGAGGTGGATGAACAGGTGTTAGCGGAGCCTGCTGAGGTTCAACACTACTACACACACAAACACTTCTACACACACACACACACACACTACTACACACACACAAACACTACTACACACACACACACACACAAACACTACTACACACACACACACAAACACACACACAAACACTACTACACACAAACACTACTACACACACACATAAACACTACTACACACACACACACAAGCACTACTACACACACACACACACTACTACGCACACACACACACACACACACACACACACACACACACACACACACACACACAACTACGCACACACACAAACACAAACACTACTACACACACACACACAAACATTACTACACACACACACACACACACACACACACACACACACAAACACTACTACACACACACACACACACAAACACTACTACGCACACACACAAACACAAACACTACTACACACACACACAAACACTACTACACACACACACACACAAACACTACTACACACACACACACACACACACACACACACACACACAAACACACTACACACACACACACACACACACACACACACACACACTACTACACACACACACACACACAACACACTACACACACACACACAAACACTACCACACACACACACACACACACAAACACACACACACACACACAAACACTACTAACCCCACACACACAAACACTACACACACACACACACACACACACACACACACACAAACACTACTACACACACACAAACACTACGTACTACACACACACACAAACACTACTACACACACACAAACAGTACTACACACACACAAACACTACTACACACACACAAACACTACTACACACACACACACACACACACACACTACTACGCACACACACACACACAACACTACTACGCACACACACACACACAAACACTACTACGCACACACACACACACCACAAACAACACAACACCAACACACACAAACACTACTACACACACACACACAAACACTACTACACACACACACAAACACTACTACACACACACACAAACACTACTACACACACACACAGCAGCGCGGGAAGAGGAGCCTCCCTTTTGCTACGTCACCGAGCTGTGGCGCATCGTCTGCCAGTTGCCATGAGCGTTTTCGAAGCTCGGGGAATTTACAGATTTTGATTGCGGATTATTCAAAAACGGTTGACTGGATGCAAAAAGGACAACATATTATTGATACACTCGATAATGGCTATACTCTAACTACATCAAATCAGGAATGATGAAATGGTCTGGACGATTACTTTAAACCCCTGGTCTTGGCAACTTCAGACCTTAAACTCCCGTCACGAACGGTCCACCGCCGCTGAAAACGCAACCTCTAAGTTTAAGCTCACGTTCACGTTACATTCTTTTTGTATTGGTTACTTAAAGCAGTGTGTCATTTGCATTATGATTATCAGTATGATTATCAGTATGTCTATAAATCTGCAAAATCAACTAATTTACAATGTACAAATGCTGTGCAGTTATAATGCGTTTCCAAACTGACCGGTGAGATATATTGAACATTGAAATGAAAACGAATGAATAGTGACATGTGGTTTTATTGTGCATGATGTCCACATTACAAGCTTAATTTCAGCACTATTCATCTTAGCAACAGAAACATGAGCATGGGACCAGATGAGTACACTATCTGAACATAGTTATCATAATAGTGTATGTCCGCATGCTATGTCACGATGTTACGATACAATTAATGTACATTGGCTTCATGGCAATATGTTTCATAGGTCATCATCAAGAACGATCCTGTAGTTAGGAATGTTTCCACAGTCTGCGCATTCGCATAGTGCAGTGCAAGAAAGACCATTTATGTGACATGAGCAATTGGCCTTCCCACCACATGACCCTTTACAGCCACACTTGACAAGTTCCAGCACTGCTTGTCGAGGCACCTCACAGGCTCGAGCTTCCCGTCAGCTTTCTGTTCCCATCCATTGTCCTTCGGGTGAGGGAGGATTGGTCTTGGCTCTTTGTAAGATTTGTCCCGCTTTGATATGAAGTTTACTCTCTGGATGTGTGGCTTGAGAGTGTTCTGTGTTGGTGGCAGTTTTTCTCCTTCAAAGTTTTTCGTCTTGAAAAGTTCCCATCGCAGGTGGCTTACTGTGACGCATGAACTTTTGCTGGAGTACACTTTGCAAACAAACCTCTCCATGTGCTTGAGTGCAAGTTCGTCTGGAGTATCCACAGATCCAAATCTCTGAAATGTCCCAACGATATCGTCCGTTGGTGTCAATATCAGAAACTTCGTAATCCACGTCTTCTTGGAAATATTGAAGAATTTTCCACCTCAATCGGCGCCCGTGAAATTATGTAGTCCAATCAATGCTTTAGACTTCTCTGACCCAATGACAACACATCTTTCCTTGACGTCAATTGTTCGGTAGAATTTTCCTCTGCCAGTCAACAACTTCACATTACCTTGTACTGTGCAAGTTGCAACAAGGTCTATAAGCAACATAAAGACATCTGTGTCTGGGGACCACACATAAATGTCTCAACATACGTGAACGTGAGCTTAAACTTAGAGGTTGCGTTTTCAGCGGCGGTGGACCGTTCGTGACGGGGGTTTAAGGTCTGAGGCCAAGACCAGGGGTTTAAGGTCTTAAACAACCTACGTTGGGTAAAAAATTACGTTCACTGACTGACGATTCTCCAGTTGCCAGGTATTTATTTCTGACCAGAGGAAAAAGGCGATAATGTATCGCCTATCGTAATCGCCTAATGTATCGATAATGTATGTGAAGTGAGCTACCTGGCGTCTGGCGGACTTAATGTAGGTCTGAAGGCATTTTTGAGGCAACACTTCCGTTAAAGTTTTTTGAGCCCTACAACTTTGTCTTCAGTGAAATATTTTCAATCTCGAACGTAAAGGGCTTTTTTGGAACAAAAACCCCCCTGCCACTGACGGGGCGGGGCAGTGTCAAGGGGGTTTTTGTTCAAAAAAAGCCATTTACGTTCGAGATTGAAAAAAATTCACTGAAGACAAAGTTGTAGAGCTTAAAAACTTCTATCGGATGTATGGAATCAAAATTGCCTTCAGACCCACATTAAGTCCGCCAGACGCCAGGTAGCTCAGCTGAAAGCCACTTCGTGACACTTTACACCCACAGAAAAGCCACTTACGTTCGAGATTGGAAACTTTTTACTGAAGACAAAGTTGTAGAACTAAAAAAACTCTATTGGAAGTGTGGTCTCAAAGTTGCCTTCAGATCTACATTAAGTCCGCCAGACGCCGGAAAGCTCACTTCATTGGTAAGTATTTCATTCTAAGGTAACATCATTGTTAATAAAGAGAGAAATAATTCTGATAATGACTAGATATGACTGTGAGACATGCGTCTGTGGTAGCTAAACATTCCTGGAATTTTAAAGATTTTTTACGGCCATAGTTAATTTGATAAATATAAAAGTGGGATTTTTCGGCGGCCCATTTCGGGCTATTTTATGGGTATATGGGGTAGGTATGTATAAGACCTCACCAACACCTTAAAACCCAAAAGTAAAATTGCCACCATACTTTTTCCGTTCACTGATACCTTAATGATAACATTCAAATTAAAAAATCACTGTTGGCAAGTGATTCTCACGGGATGACACGAGGAACCTGACTATCACCTGTTGCCGTTCATTTGAAGCCACCCACCATACAGCCTCCCCTATATACTCGTCTCCAAGTCGCTTCGTGTCACGTCTACCTACAAGAAAGGCAGGCGCCACGACAAGACGCCTCATTCACCTCAACAGCCACCTTCAGGTCATCGCAGGAAGCCTCAACATACAACAGCGGCCCCCCAGCCCTGCTCACCACTGCAAGTCTTGCGCGCGGCGACATGGCCCAAAGTGCCCAGCCGGCGCCGCTTCTTGCTACAACTGCGGGCGTCAAGTTCATTGGGCGGGGACTGACAGGTGTTCCGCCAAAACCACCCAATGTCGCCTCTGCACCAGAATTGGCCACTACGACAGGTTCTGCCGCAACACGCCTAGTCACGATGGCCAGGGTGGCGCGTTAAACGTTGGTCGCGCATCACCCACTTCACGGTGTAAATACAGCAACTGTCGTAGCCTAACAGATGTCTTACCTTCCAGTGCCATGACTCCCACCCCGGTCTGCGTTCACCTAGTTTACGGCGAGTCTACTTCAAGGCTCCATATGTTACCAGACACAGGCGCCGACGTCTCCGTCATCGGCACGAGACACCTGCAAATGCTTCACATCCCCCTCAGCAGCCTACAGCCTTTACCGTCCACTACTACGCTGACGGCGGATGGGTCAGAAATGGCACCTGCTGTGGGATGCTTTTATGCTACTTTACGGCTCCACGGGAAATCTTGTACCGCTAAGATACAGGTGCACGAGGGTATTCAAACGCCCCTCCTCTCCTACGGCCACTGCATGGAGCTGGCTATCATTTCACCTGCCTCCCCGAAGCCACTATTGGACGTAAAGCACGTCAACAGATGCGCTGAGCTGACTCTCCCTCCTACCACGTCCCCGTCAGCTGAACGGGAGCACTTTCTGCGCGAGTTTCCCGACGTGTTACTCTCCAAGGCGGATCTCAAGACGGCTCCTCTAAAACCCATGGTGGGCAAACCCATGAGGATTCACGTGAAGCGGAGCCGTACCGTGCCGTGAGGAGCCGTACCATTCGCCATTCACACACCGAGACAGGTTCCCTTCGCTTTCCAGCGTCAAATTCAGGAGGAACTTGAGTCGATGACACATCAGGGGATCATCAAGCCTGCCGGTGACGACCCTTCAAAGTGGTGTCACCCGCTAGTGGTCGTGGCTAAGGATAAAGGCTTGAGAATCACAGTTGACTTGACGCAATTCAACGCTCAAGTGGCCCGCCCGACACATCCTGCCCCAACTCCAATCACCGCCGTCCGCAGTGTTAATCCGTCAGCGCGTTTCTTCACCACAGCGGACGCCTTGTGCGGGTACTGGCAGTTGGAACTACACGAAGACGACCAACACTTGACAACCTTTATCACACCATACGGCCGCTTTCAATACTGCAGAGGCCCCATGGGTTTCTCGGCTACCGGTGACGCTTACTGTCTACGCGGCGATCTAGCCCTGCAGGGTGTAGATAACTGCGTTAAAGTGGTTGACGACATTCTCCTCTTCGACGACGACCTCCCCACGCCTCTCCAACGTATTCACCAGATGCTCACTAGATGTCGCAAGTACGGGATCACACTTAACAAAGACAGGTTTGTGGTCGCCGCGCCTAGTGTGAGCTTCTGCGGATATAACCTCCTAGCTGAGGGCGTGGCCGCGGATGAGGACAGAGTCAGTGCCATCCGGGACTTCGCGACTCCCGCTAATTTGACTGACCTCCGCTCATTCATGGGCCTGGTGAACCAGCTGTCAGAGTTCACCCCAGCCATCGCCGCCGCCGCCAGCTCCCCGATCCAGCTCGGTCTTCACTGCATCACGAAAGGCCAAGGGAATCAACCGGGGGGTAAATTAATGAATAGGGAGGCGGTGGCCGAGTGGTTAGCGTCTTGGAGTACTGAGCTCAATGTCCCGAGTTCGAATCCTGCTGGGGCCAACTCTTTTCAAGAGCCTGGTAGGGGAGCAAAAGGTCCCGAGTTCAAGTCTCACCAAGGAGCAGCTGTCAAATCCATCGTCGAGTGACGGAAGCAACCCACTTGCAGCGTATACCTGTCTGCCGATTGCGAATGTGACGGTGGACTCTAGGGGCTGCATGCGCTTAAAAACTGAGGATCCGAGCATCACAGAAAATGGGATCTTCACTTGAGACCACAGTTGTCACTGTAAAAATCCAGTCTGCGTCACCAACGGGCGAGATCGACCAACATCAAGACTCTCCATATGCCTACAGACGCTATAGCCTACAACGTAAAAAAAAAAAAAAAAATGCTGCGCAAGACTGAGCATTCTCCCGAAGGTGGATGCGCATAGGTGGTAGTACATGGGCCAGCTATGCCCTACGTGCGCCCCCCTCCCACACTTAAACCAAACCAACTTTTTTTAAAGCCTATATATATACTACAAATTATTTTAAATGTTACCAAGAAAAAAACTCAATCCAACATAATTTTTCAGCCGCTTGAAGTCGGGTACCCCTAAATGACGCTGACCGCGTTCGACATCGATCCGTGTTTGAGTGCTGGTATACATATAATCATTGATCAAACTACTAATATATCTCCTATTTCAACAGCTGATACACCAAATGCTTATCCTTTCAGCTGTTTCCCCATACCTGTCGTGTAGTAGGTGTGATATAAACCAGTACCCATTGCGGTTACCGACTTACGAACAGAAACTCAAATTGTTTACTATTTTCACTTTGTACATGTCATATTTCTGTCATTTATCTGCCAACATTCTAGTATTATCGTGGTTCCTGATTACACTGTGTTCCACCTTTCATTTTGTACCTCATTCGTCACTTTTTCTCTAATAGGAATCAACTTACGACCATTTTAGTGTTACCAAATCATTATCGATTATGAATGTGTTGACTTGGCAAGTATCTCTTCTCTGGATTCATAATGTTTACGTATTGAACAACTTGTATTTGAATGTTTGTTTATAATCATTTTGTTTCTATTCTTCCCAGGAACACGGGATTAATATGAAAGAAAAGAAACAACTTGTGTCATTCATAATTTATTGTTTTTCTCTTCATCTGTTTGCTTCATTAGATATAATTTGCACTTCGTTAAGCATATTTTGAACTTACAAAAAACACAGTACATTTGACTTTGTATTGAGACTTTACCATGTTTACTGATCGTTAACTGACATCAGAAACTCGTAAGAATTAATGCTGACATAAGCCTTTCAAATTCATTATTCAACATTTCAGGAATTAAACGTTTATTTTTCTTATTCTTGGTCACTGTCTGTTTCGTCGCTATCCAGGACACTCTCAATCATCGGCACGTCATCATAGTCACTGTTTGAGTCGTCATCGCCTGCTTCATGAGTTTGGGAGTTCACTAACTCCTTCACAGAACGTTGACATGGCCACTCTACCTCCCAGTCGAAGATCTCTTGTACAACACATTCACTATGTCAATTACCAAGTGGGAATCTAGAAACGAGCCCATATACCAAAGCCTGATGTCCCTCCTGCAGATGCAGGCCACGGCTGGACACACATGGATGACGGCCTCGAACCTCTCTGGTTTGAAGGAAGCATGATTCCATCACAGCTGTCCAATGTTGCCCAAACTCATGAAGCAAGCGATGACGACTCAGACAGTGACGATGATGACGTGCCGATGATTGAGAGTGTCCTGGATGGCGACGAAACAGACAGTGACCTAGAATAAGAACACTAAACGTTTAATTCCTGAAATGTTGAATAATGAATTTGAAAGGCTTATGTCAGCATTAATTCTTACGAATTTCTGATATCAGTAAACATGGTAGTCTCAATACAAAGTCAAATGTACTGTGTTCTTTGTAAGTTCAAAATATGCTTTACGAAGTGCAAATTATATCTAATGAAGCAAACAGATGAAGAGAAAAACAATAAATTATGAATGACACAATTTGTTTCTTTTCTTTCATATCAATCCCGTGTTCCTGGGAGGAATAGAAACAAAATTATTAAAAACAAACATTCAAATACAAGTTGTTCAATACGTAAACATTATGAATCCAGAGAAGAGATACTTGCCAAGTCAACACATTCATAATCGATAATGATTTGGTAACACTAAAATGGTCATAAGTTGATTCCTATTAGAGATAAAGTGACGAATGAGGTACAAAATGAAAGGTGGAACACATTGTAATCAGGAACCACGATAATATTAGAATGTTGGCAGATAAATGACAGAAATATGACATGTACAAAGTGAAAATAGTAAACAATTTGAGTTTCTGTTTGGAAGTCGGTAACCGCAATGGGTACTGGTTTATATCACACCTACTACACGACAGGTATGGGGAAACAGCTGAAAGGATAAGCATTTGGTGTATCAGCTGTTGAAATAGGAGATATATTAGTAGTTTGATCAATGATTATATGTATACCAGCACTCAAACACGGATCGATGTCGAACGCGGTCAGCGTCATTTAGGGGTACCCGACTTCAAGCGGCTGAAAAATTATGTTGGATTGAGTTTTTTTCTTGGTAACATTTAAAATCAATTATAGTATATATATAGGCTTTAAAAAAAGTTGGTTTGGTTTAAATGTGGGGGTGGGGGGTGCACGTAGGGCATAGCTGGCCCATGCACTATGGGCCTTCCATCGCCTTCAGTGGCTTGTCCTGTATGTCTTCCTTTTTCACCAACACGTCCGGATACTTGTTCAAGATGTACTCCCTCACGGCTGAGGGGCACGTAGTGCTGTGGAGGGGAAGTGGTGGTGACACAGTTAGGCCGCTGCAGCACACGAGCGATTTATTGGTCGCCACCCCGTGACGACACGAGTCGCTGTTACACGCGATTTGTAGCTCGACTGAGGGACGCCACAGAGTCGCCCGAGTATAAGGTTAGCCGCGGCAATGAGACGCCACTACATGCTTCCTCAGGACTCTGAGGAGGAAGCTACTCTGCTACTTCTGCTTCTGCGACGTCGTCGTCGTCGTCGTCATAGACAAAGATCCATGTGGATGCACCCGCTAACATCTGGGAGGTTGACTTATGGCAATTCCATACCATAATGAACTGTCTAAGGGCAGACAATGCCAAATTCTTTAATTACTTCAGAATGTCACAAGACAGTCGCAAACATATTCTTACCTTACTTAAGCCCCATATTAAAAAAACAAATACAAACATGAGAAGGAGTATCCCTGCTGAGGAGATTGCCCGCCACCGAGCGATCACACAAGTGGCCCGTGTGAAAGGGTCAAAGCCACAAAGCTACGCCACTCATGGCGGGGATCCGCGTCTTCTCGCCACAGTCGCGCGCCACAGCCACTCGTGTGAAAGGGTCCGCGTCAAAACGATGGAAACCTATGAAAAAAATACATCCCCGCGACTGCGTGGCGCCACTGAGTCGCGCCACAGAGTGGCCCGTGTGTCCAGGGCCTTAAACCGTGGCCACCGAGAAAGAAGGCCTGATGAATCGCCCGTGACGTCACACCATCTAGATCTCACCGCTCCGCTCCCCGTACAACTTTACCAACCTAATATAATGTTTATCAGTATAAAAGATATACTGTTATTTTCGGAAATGTTTGTTCTATAATATTATCAAATAAAAAACTGTAAAACACACAAAAGAAATGCCATTATGAGACTTTAAAAAAATATGCATTAACTTAAACTCTTCACCATTTAATATTTTGCGAATTTTTTTTTGACATGGAGAATATCAATAGAAGCGGAATTTAATTAACTTTCCATTGATATATTTCGTTTAGTGATAAATGAATTAGCAGCATGCATAAATTAGCGTTAACTATATATAAAAAATCATAAAATCGGGTCATTTCCTACCTAATATATGTTTATCAGTATAAAATATATAATGTTATGTTCGGAAATGTTTGTTCTATAATATTATCAAATAAAAAATTGCAAAACACTGAAGAAATACCATTATGAGACTTTCAAGAAATATGCATGACCTTAAACTCTTCGCCATTTAATATTTTGCGCTAAAACTTTTTACATGGAGAATATCAATAGAAGCGAAATTTCATTAGCTTTCCATTGATATATTTTGTTTTCTGATAAATGAATTAGAACTATGCATAGATTAGCGTTAACTAAATAAATAACCTCATCAACCGGGAAAAAATTACCCGCTTACATGATGTTATTTATTTAGTTAACGCTAATTTATGCATAGTTATAATTCATTTATCAGAAAAGGAAACATATCAATGGAAAGCTAATTAAATTCTGCTTCTATTGATATTTCCCATGTAAAAGTTTTTTTCGCAAAATATTAAATGGCGAAGAGTTTAAATTCATGTATATTTCTTGAAAGTCTCATAATGGCATTTCTTTAGTGTGTTTTACGGTTTTTTATTTGATAAAATTATAGAACAAACATTTCCAAAGCTAACAGTGTATATTTTATACTGATAAACATATATTAGGTAGGAAATTACCCGATTTCATGAATTTCTATATTTAGTTAACGCTAATTTATGCATGCTGCTATTTCATTTATCACTAAACGAAATATATCAATGGAAAACGAATTAAATTCCGCTTCTATTGATATTCTCCATGTAAAAAGTTTTCTCGCAAAATATTAAATGGTGAAGAGTTTAAGTTAATGCATATTTCTTGAAAGTCTCATAATGGCATTTCTTTTGTGTGTTTTACGATTTTTTATTTGATGATGTTTTAGAACAAACATTTCCGAAGATAACAGTATATCTTTTATACTAATAAACATTATATTTGCTAGGTAAACTTGTACGGGGAGCGGAGCAGTGAAATCTAGATGGTGTGACGTCACGGGTGATTCATCAGGCCTTCTCTCTCGGTTGCCACGCTTAAACCTCCTTCACACATTCCATAATGGAACCACGAACGTGTCAACAATACAATGCGCAGCGCCGTCATGGTCCTGGCTATGTGTCCATCGTGACCGATCGTGACGCTCTTGACGCGCTCTGCCGAGGCCACGAAAAGTTAGTGCGTGCACTAAAAAATCGGGAAGCTCCCCGCTTTTTGTACCCAACGCAGCACTATCGTAAGTCTATCGTGACGCTATCGTTATCTATGTAGCAGCTTCGTGACACTATCGTGATCGTCGTATGTCTATCGTGACGATAAGTCACGTCGAAGTCGATAAGTCGAAACCGTTACGCGCGCCTTCATCCCTACCTTCCCCCCTTTTTTGCACCCCCTTCCGCCTTCTCCCCCCTTTCTCATTCACCTCCACCCACCCTCGACTCCCCACCCCTTACTCCCAATACCACGCGGTGACCCCCCCCCCCCTCGACTCCCCACCTCCTCCTCCCAATACCACTCGGTGACACCCCCACCTCGACTCCCCACCCCCTACTCCCAGCACCACGTGGTGACACCCCCACCCCCCTTTTAACCACTCACATCCCCAAAAACACCAACAACGCCTTCTCCATCCCCAACCCCCCTCTCCCCGTTTCCTCACCAACACCAACACCCCTTCTTTATTACAACCCCCTCCCCCGTTTCCCCCACTTCTCCACACCAACAACCACCCCTGTTTCTCCCACCATCTCTAGCCGCCTTCCTTCTCCATCACCATGGCAACGCCAACACCCACCCACGTGTGAGGCATGTTGCTAGTAGCTCTTGATGCTATCGTGATACGGTCATGGCACCGTCATGGCACTGTCGTGGTTATCGTAGCTCTATCGTGACGACAAAATGACTGTTGATTTTCCATTCGTGACGTAGTCTTACAGCTGTCATGACTCCATCGTGACCATCTTACGACCGTCATGGCACATACGTACAGGCAGCGTGACATTGTTGTGAGGCTTACGTGGTCTGCGTTTATTGTGGTCAAATTTCACGATACCATCAATAATTTAGGTAGGCTACACCTTGGTCTAGATAGACCAAGGGCTACACGTGGTTGAAATGTTCGTATTCATGCCCTGCGATAGGGTCTCTAAAAGGCTCTCTTTATGTGTGATATGACAGCTATATACCAAATTTATAACGAAAATTCGGACGCTATGTATTCATACCAAGGATATGAATAAGATTTCAGATGTCGCTGGATAATTTAATTATTCATGAGCTCCTACTTCCATATGTAGCTGTATACATGCCATCAGAGTATCATAACTACGCCTAATTGAAAACAGTATTATTTGCATATGATCTTTATGCTATGAATACTGAATGAGATGAGAATAAGTGGAAAACATAAACATTTACGGGGCGATATGAGAAAAGAATCCATGGATGCATGCGCGCGCTCTGATTCGCCAGGATCTTGAAAGCACCACTCACACCCAAAATAGTATATTTTTTCCGAAGGAAAGTAAAATTTACTCCAGAGAGTGTATCATGTCGGTTAGCAGTGCACTCAAAAGATTAGAAAAAAAGTGGGCGGAGCTTAAAAAAATACAATTTTGCTTCTGAACGGTCTCCACAAAATACGCTTATATATATATATATATATATATAATATATATATATATATATATATATATATATATATATATATATATATATATATATATATATATATATATATATATATATATATATATATATATATATAATATATATATATATAATATATATATATATATATATATATATATTATATGTAGTGCCCCCCTTGCTATATGTTAATTTGAAGGGCTCAACAAGTCTAAAGATTACGCTGCCACCACCCACATTGAGTGGGGGAAAAAAAATATTAAAAAAAAATATGTGAGGGTAACTGAATTAAATGGACAACTCTTGAAATAGGTTTTCTTTATAAGTATCTATGTCTCTGAGTGCTCATATGCCCAATCGAGGGTTCCACAATAGTCGGAAACGGTAGAAATTATACAAAATATACTTAAATATCACTTGGGTTTAACATAAAAATAAATCGCTTAAGCACTGTGGCTAGGTAGCCCACCTATCTCTACCAAAAATAGTATCTACTGATTAATATAAACTGTCATGGCCTTAGCTCGTAAGAGGATAGTCAAGGGCCAAGGCGATCGTCCTAGGATCTCAACACTCGCTGTAACACACCGCCGTCAGGCTCGCCCCTGGTGTTCCACGTGGCCTGTGGCTTCAATGGACACCCATCCAAGGTAAAGAGACAGAAGGTAGCGTCACGTTGGGAGGGCATCGAGGCAAAAGCAGTCCTTTGTGCGCATGACGTCAATGGGTATCGCGCCAACAGAGGGGGTTCAAATATTTTATGGCCTCACTCAGGCCTCACCGCCGATCCGACATAGGCGAATTTTGGTGAGGAAGCCGTAAGAAGCCGGCTTCTTGCAGCTTGCGTTTTCTGTTAACGCGAGGCACTTTTAAGAAGCCGGCTTCTTACGGATTGGCCCAGCTGGGCAAGCCGTAAGAAGCCGGAAGAAGAGAGCCCTGGGCCCCGCTTCTCACGGCTTCTCTCTGCTTCATACGTCACGATACGTGACGTCAGAGAAAAGCAACACGTGGCGGTGATGCGCGAAATCTTATCAGTGCAAAATCCTGTAGACCCATCCATTCATCTATCGTATTTAACTAATTTTACAGCTTAACTGCTGCCCCGATAGACGTTACAGGCAACACCGAGTCACTAGCTTCCCATGAGAACACTTACAAGTAATAATAGTTGATAAAATAATACATGATAAAAACCATACGCCTGACTGTTTTTGACGTGGATAAGTTAAGCTTTTGAGTAACTATTATTACTTGTAAGTGTTCTCATGGGAAGCTAGTGACTCGATGTTGCCTGTAACATGTATCAGGGCAGCAGTTAACCTGTAAAACCAGTGAAATAAGAGCGATGAATGGAAGTTTACAGGATTTCGCGCCTTGACAATATTTCGCAAAACAGCGGGACAGGCGGAACTAGTAATAGAGTGAATATCGTCGTAGAAATAATGTAATTACAGATAACAGGACACAAGTAAACACACAGATGTGCATTCAAAAGCATGGACTTACCTTAAGACCACGTATAAGAATATACAAGGTACTGTAGATAACACTATATAGTCGCCAGTCAATTGCCACTGCACTAATGTCGCCAGGCACAATATATTACGAATTTTAGCATCCCTACAGACTTTTATGTGCCACTGAAGACATGTAGTGTAATGTACATAATATAAACTACTGTGGATGCGTCTTCAGTGGCACATACAAATCTGTAGTGATGCTAAAATTCGTAATATATTGTGCCTGGCGACATTAGTGCAGTGGCAAGTGACTGGCAACTGTAGTGTTATCTACGGTAGAGCAGCTGATAGGTACATATTGTGGAAATGACTAGCTTTGCGTTTAATTCAGTATGTTTATGAGAGAAGATGTGGTTGGATATGAGTTGAAGATGACAATTCGTCATTGTGTGCACATTCACCTTTTTTTGGCATTAAATCAATCAATCAATCGTCATTGTGTGGTTGTTTTGTTTACAGCTATCAGCTGTGATCGCCGAGCGGGCGAGCCCCGACAAGAAGCTACCAACTGTCAGCCGTTCTGGCGAGGCACGCAAGCGAGAGAGAAGCCGGCAAGAAGTCGGCTTCTTACGGCTTCCTCACCAAAATTCGCCACTGGGTGGGACGGTGGGACCACTACACACCCACCTTCCCTTTCCTCCCTCCTTCCCTCCCCCCCTCCCCCTCCTTCTCTCTCTCTCTCTCTCTCTCTCTCTCTCTCTCTCTCTCTCTCTCTCTCCTCTCTCTCTCTCTCTCTCTCCTTCTCCCCTCTCGCTCTCTCTCTCTCTCCCCTCTCTCTCCTCTCTCTCTCTCTCTCTCTCATTACTCTTTCCTCTCTCCTCCCTCCCATCTCTCTCTCTCTCTCTCTCTCTCTCTCTCTCTCTCTCTCTCTCTCTCTCTCTCTCTCTCTCTCTCTCTCTCTCTCTCTCTCTCTCTCTCTCTCTCTCTCTCTCTCTCTCTCTCATTACTCTTTCCTCCCTCCTTCACCCATCACTCAACTCAAGCTTCACATTCCTTCCTCTTCCCGTCACCTCCGTCTCCCACCATATCTCTCTCTCTCTCTCTCTAAGGCCCGGTTCACACTTCACGTATTTGCTACGTGCGTCTTGTTATCGTGACGTCACCGTGACGTCACGATGACGTTACCTCGTCTCACTGGTCACTCCCGCCCGCTCGCCCGATCAGAAAAAATTGCAGTATAAAACCGCCTTGCTTTCCTTACTTTCTCCCTTTTGTACCCCATGACACACCTATTACTTCCTTCACTATATCCCCCTTCACTCCCTGCCCTACCTATATAGCGCTATAATCCCTGACAACAGCGCTATTGCAAAGGTTACAATTGTGGATTCTGTATAGTGGGGTCCACAGGTGTTGCCACATATCGCAGTCGTGACGCTTTTTTTCAAGTCACTAATAATTACTACCTATTGCACGGCCTGTAGAGGGTGTTGGTGGCGTAGCGTGATGATGTAGGAAGGATGGTATATAGTAGCTACTAGAGGGGCACGTGAGAGGGTTAGAACTAGAGAACACGAAAAATAACGCATGGAAAATACACAGAGGTAGTGGTGGTGGTCGAGCTTATATTCAAGCAGCTATGCCGCTGTTCCGCCTTCAAGCAGCGGGACACAATATTTTCACATTATGTATGTCTTCCATTACTAATATTGTCTTCCACAATCACTGATAATAAATATATTTTAAATCAGACCTTGGAAACAGCATTATTTTGATATTGCAAAACTTTGTTACGTATAATGTTCTATAAATTGTGGCACCACCGCTCACGCAGCCCGCCAAAAGATTCGGAGTCTCCAATTCTTTTGCCTCCAGACGCACGTCTTTCAAAGTCACACAAGCAGGAAGTGACGTCACGGTGACGTCACGATGACGTCACGTTGACAAGACGCACGTAGCAAATACGTGGAGTCTAAACCCCGTATATGTCTCCCATACCTCCTCTCTTCCCATAATGCTGGGGTCACACATTGGCGAATCGGCTGCGCGAATGGCCGCGAAGCCCAAAAATGGCCGCTTCTCCGTCCGTTACGATCAAAGCGCCAGAAATTCGCCCACGCATTCGCTTGCCTTCTCCTAGGTTCGAGAGGGTGACGCGCGGTCTGGCGCGCCATCTCAGGGGGTTGCCAGACCGCGCGAAACTTTTGAAAATTTCAAAACTTTCGCCAGTCAGCCTCGGAGAATCGGGTTATGGCGAATTATCGCAGTTGATTCGCGGGAAGGTTGTACGTGATTCGCTATTACCTGCTATAAAATAGCGTCCCTATTGCGTTCTATCGCCATAGGAACGCCAATAATGGCGATGTTGCGCGGGTGTATCTGGCAACTGCGGGTACTAACGATGTGGCAACGACGCATCTTCACGCATGCGCAGCTCGCTCGCCCCTAAGTACGAGCGACGGGCGACGCTCTTTCATTCTCACCCAGCCACTGCGCTTCACGGACGTTCCATCGCCACCTGATACACGTGCCCCCATCCTATCACCATGGTCAAAATACCCAAGAATGAGAATATAACCACCAAAAGGGCTCTTCTTCAGGAGCCCTCAATTTTTAACCTCAACACACTCTACAAACGTAACTAGGTATTATCCCAAATTAGTCAGTAAAAATTTATTTAAAACTAACCCATTATTTCATTATCCATAAAAAATACAGCCAGCCTTCCCTTAAAGACATAAGTATTCATATACATTTATTGAAGAGAAACAGGAATATCAATTTCACCTGTTAGCCAAAATGCCAAAGGCATTCTCCACAACTCGACGTGCCCTGCTGAGTCTGTAGTTATATATCCTCTTTGGTTTAGTCAGGTTTCTATTGGGGTATGGCTTCATCATCCAGTTGCGGAGAGAGAAAGCATCATCTCCCACGAGGAATAGCTTACAGGGTGGGGCAGTGGGGTCTCCTGGTAGTGGTTCTGCAGGGGGAAAGGGTTTGGCTTGCTTGTTTTTAAAAAGTTCTGAAAACTTAGACTGTGCAAAGACACCCCCATCCGACTCTGACCCCACAGCTTCGACATCCATGAACATGAACATAGTCATAATCAACCCACAGCAAGCAGATCATTGAGAAGTACTTCTTGTAGTTGTAATAGGGGGCCCCACTAAAGGCTGGATTTTTGATGCGGATGTGCTTCCCATCTATAGGCCCCAGGGTATTGGGAAATCCCAACGCTCATGAAACCCACGGGCAACTTCCTTCCAGCCCTCGGGTGTGTCAGGCATCTGCATGACCTCATCCCCATATGCTGCTACAATGGCTCGGCAGGTCTCAGGTACAAGTAGGGAGATGGTGTTGGGAGCAACGCGAAAGGCATACCCGAGACTTTGTATGAATTCCCGGTTGCTAGGAATCTGAGGGTTATTGCAACACGTAGGGCAGGCTCCAATGGCTCCCTCCAGAACGTTCTTGATTTCTCAATGTGGGGTCGTACACGTTTCAACAATTTAATTGAAAAGGTCAGCATCCAGACGGGTGAAGTTTCAATAGAGTAGGGATCTTGTTTTCGCCAGTTCACGCATGAGATTCTCATGATGTCCATGGGAGGCACGACGGGTTAGGTAAGGGCGTACCCAGACACTTTCGGGGCTTCCTTCTCTTCCTACGGTTTTTGAGGTGCAACCAGAGCCTAACCATGGTCATTAGGTGGCTTCTTTGATAACAAAGAAAAGCTTGAACGAATTCAGGCTCCTCCACAATGTCTTCGGTAATAAGATTAAGGTACTCCATGATGGCAATGCAGCAGCTGAAGGAGTATTTTGAGCACTGTGCAGCCAGGTAGTGGGCACCCACTATATATACCACCGTGCCCCACCCACAACGTGCCCACGAATGTTTACGAATTATCGCTAGACGAACGCAGGGCAATCGCAATGCATGCGAGAATCTATTGCAAATTATCGCCCTAAATGACAACACATTGTAGTGGATTCGCTGACCTTACGATACATCGCCATCGCAAGTTGGGCGATACATCGCCGCAGGCTGTGACCTTCCCTCGAATATATTGCGCCTCATCTCCAACGATTGCGTTGGCAGGGCGAATGAACGCGGGGTGGTCGAGGGACATGGCGATGGGGTTCGCTCAAAATGGCGATTTCTGTCAAGAGCCTAGACTTTGCCATTTCCGGACGGGGAATCCGGAACGAATCGGTCATTTTTTTGTTCGCAGACATTCGCGCAGCCGATTCGCCAATGTGTGACCCCAGCATTAAGCCCCCTTCACACATTCCATAATGGAACCACGAACGCGCGAACAATGCAATGCGCAGCGCCGTCATGGTCCTGGTTATGGGTCCATCGTGACCGCTCGGCCGAGGCCACGAAAAGTTAGTGCGTGCACTAAAATATCGGGAAGCTCCCCGATTTGTGTACCCAACGCAGCGCTATCGTAAGTCTATCATGACGCTATCGTTATCTATGTAGCAGCTTCGTGACACTATCGTGATAGTCGTATGTCTATCGTGACGAGGTGTCATGGGAAAAACCGTTGCAGTGTGTCACGATAGAGCTAATAATGTGTCACGATTGTCCTAGGAAGGCGTCACGATAACACTAAGAATACGTCATGATAGCGCTAAACATGTGTCACAATAGAGTCACGATAGACCAACAAACTTTTCGCGGGAACGCCGCACACGTGGCTGGACAATGCCTTCGCGCCCTTTAAACCGGCGGCGACACCTCGCTCCCCAAGCAAGCCATGCTGCCGAGCCCTTTAAAATAACCGGCGGCGACACTCAAATTTAAATGCCTCGTGACCCTTCATCCCTACCTTCCCCCCCTTTAATGTACCCTCTTCCGCCTTTCTCATCACCACGTGGTGATACCCCCTCACCCCCCGACACCCTACCCCTACTTCCGTCACCATGTGGTGATACCACCGACCCCCGTTTAACCACACATCGCCACCACCTCCAACAACGCCTTCTCCAAGCACCCCCCCCATTTCCCTACCCCCCCCTTCCTTATTACAACCCCCCTCCCTCCGTTACCCCCCCTTCTCCATCAAACAACACAACCATGTTTCTCCCACCTTCATCTCTACCGGGGTCTAGCCCTCCTTCCTTCTCCATCACCATGGCAACCCCACCCACGTGTGGGGTATATTGCTAGTTCTTGACGCTATCGTGATACGTTCATGGCACCATCATGGCACTATCGTGGTTATCGTAGCTCTATCGTGGCGACAAAATGACCGTTGAGTTTCCATTCGTGACGTAGTCTTACAGCTGTCATGACTCCATCGTGACCATCTTACGACCATCGTGACACATACATACAGGCAGCGTGACATTGTTGTGAGGCTATCGTGGTCTACGTTTATCGTGGTCAAATTTCACGATAGCGTCAATAATCAAATTGGTGGCGCTATCGTGGTTCGATTATGGAATGTGTGAAGGGAGCTTTCCCTTCTCCTCCTCCTACTCCTTCCCCTACCTCCTCCTCCTCCTCCTCCATCTTCTCTTTCACTCTCACCTTAAAGTAATCGTCCAGACCCAATTTTGTTTTGCCTAATTATGTTGAATGTACATTTCAAAACAACTAATCCACCAAAAATTATTGATTTCCAGGCCTTATTTCCGTAAAAATACGACTTTTGTAAAAAGCGCGCGAAAATGTTTGCTTCCCTCCAACAGGGCTACGCATGTTATTGATGACGTCACGAGAGGAATGCTCCAATGTAAACATCACTCGTCTGCCTCTGTGAGACCTGTCGGCAAATGTTATGATGAGCGATTGTACTTCGGTGTCAGACAGTGAATCTGTCGCTGTGATAGATCTAGAGTTCGATGCTCAATCTGAGACCGAACTAAATGACGCTGCTCGCGTATATGAGGAAAAGGAACCTCAGATTGTGATGGGAGCCCAACCCTATATGTTGAGCCAGAGTACGAGGTGGATGAACAGGTGTTAGCGGAGCCTGCTGAGGTTCAACACTACTACACACACACAAACACTTCTACACACACACACAAACACTACTACACACACACACACAAACACTACTACACACACACACAAACACTACTACACACACACAAACACTACTACACACAGACACTCAAACACTACTACACACACACACACACACAAACACCTACATACTACACACACAAACACTACTACACACATACACACACACACAAACACTACTACACACATACACAACCATATACACACCCCACACACTACTACACACGAACACCTACTACCACACACACACAAACACTACTGCTACACACACACACAAACACTACTACACACCACCACAAACCCTACTACACACACACACACACTACTACGCACACACACACACACAACACTACTACGCACACACACACACACACTACTACGCACACACACACACACAAACACTACTACGCACACACACACACACTACTACACACACACACAAACACTACTACACACAGACACACCAAACACTACTACAACACACACTACTACACACACACACAAACACTACTACACACACACACACACCCAAAAACTACTGCACACACACACAAACACTACTACACACACACAACAAACACTACTACACACACACACAAACACTACTACACACACACAAACACTACTACGCACACACACACACACAAACACTACTACACACACACACACAAACACTACTACACACACACACAAAAAAACACAACTACACACACTCAAACACTACTACACACACACAAACACCATTACACACACACACAAACACTACTACGGACACACACACACACACACACACACACACAAACACTATTACGCACACACAGACACACACACAAACACTACTACACACACACACAAACACTACTACACACACACACAAACACTACCACACACACACACAAACACTATTACACACACACACAAACACTACTACAGACACACACACAAACACTACTACAGACACACACACACACAAACACTACTACACACACACACACACAAACACTACTACACACACACACACAAACACTACTACACACACACACAAACACTACTACACACACACACAGCAGCGCGGGAAGAGGAGCCTTCCTTTTGTTACGTCACCGAGCCGTGGCGCATCGTCTGCCAGTTGCCAGCAGCGTTTTCGAAGCTCGGGGAATTTACAGATTTTGATTGCGGATTATTAAAAAACGGCTGACTGGATGCAAAAAGTGACAACATATTGTTGATACACTCAATAATGGCTATACTCTAACTACATCAAATCAGGAATGATGAAATGGTCTGGACGATTACTTTAAGCCCCCTTCACACATTCCATAATCGAACCACGAACGCGCCAAAAATGCAATGTGCAGCGCCGTCATGGACCTGGTTATGGGTCCATCGTGACTGATCGTGACGCGTTCGGCCGAGGCCACGAAAAGTTAGTGCGTGCACTAAAAAATCGGGAAGCTCCCCGATGTTTGTACCCAACACAGCGCTATCGTAAGTCTATCGTGACGCTATCGTTATCTATGTAGCAGCTTCGTGACACTATCGTGATTGTCGAATGTCTATCGTGACGATAAGAAACCGTTACGCACGCCTTTAATCCTACCTCCTCCCCTTCTTCCGCCTTTCTCATTCACCTCCACCCTCCCTCTACTACCTACCACCTCCTCCCTCACCACATGGTGACACCCCCTCTCGGCTCCCTACCCCCCTTCTCCCTCATCACGTGGTGACACCACCCTCCCCCTTCTTCCTACCCCCTACTCCCTAAACAGGTGGAGATGCCACCCACCCCCTTCTAACCGCACATATCCCCACCAACACCACAACGCCTTCTCCATCCCCAACCCTCCTCCCCCCCGTTTCCCCACCAACACCCCCTTCTTTATTACAACCCCCCTACCCCGTCTCCCCCACTTCTCTATCACCAACACGTACCCAACGCTGTTTCTCCCACCTTTATCTCTACCCCCCTTCCTTCTCCATCACCATGGCAACATCCACCCACGTGTGAGGCTCTTGACGCTATCGTGATACGTTCATGGCACCGTCATGGCACAGTCGTGGTTATCGTAGCTCTATCGTGACGACAAAATGACCGTTGATTTTCCATTCATGACGTAGTTTTACAGCTGTCATGACTCCATCGTGACCATCTTACGACCATCATGACACATACGTACAGGCAGCGTGACATTGTTGTGAGGCTATCGTGGTCTGCGTTTATCGTGGTCAAAATTCACGATAGCGTCAATTATCAAATTGGTGGCGCTATCGTGGTTCGATTATGGAATGTGTGAAGGGAGCTTTATGAACCTGACCAATAATTCTCTCTCTCTCTCTCTCCTGTTTGTAGCAACATAAGCCGAATAATAATTTACATTAGGATACGGTACAATTATCCTTCATTTTCGTTCTCTGTAGCTCTTCCCCCCTCCTCGCCCTCTTAATTCTTATTGACGTCACTTCCCCCAGCGCGGCAAAGGGGAGGTGACGTTACCTTCTGTCTCTTTACCTTGCACCCATCTCTCTTGCTAAGGCCATCGTCTTGTTCTCCTCTCACCACATGAAACCTTGTAGAGACAATACAAGTTACAATCCTATCTTGAACTAACTAGTTCACAAGAAGTCCTTAATATTGCTTACATTCACCAAAAATCGTCTAATGGTACTCAAATTACAATGGAATATTACCAGTCGGACGCCAAACACATAACTTCTAGACCTAGAGGGTTGCAGGGAAACGTTTCCCTTCGCACGACCATCCACTATATCTATAGCCCTGTCGAGAGGAAAGAGAGAGATCGAGAGCCTTCCCAGAGAGCTTCTGGCCTTCCTGCTCCTCCTTCTCGCCTCCTACTCGTGACGTCACAAGCGCTTACGAACATATTGACATGACGAGACCAATGCACCCTAATTTCTCCTGCATAATAAAGCACATTAAATAATTCATATGATTTGAACTGAGGAGTGAAGAAAAATTACTATTTACCAAGTGGCTACATATTACTTAAAGTAATCGTCCAGACCCAATTTTTTTTTGCCGAATTATGTTGAATGCACATTCAAAACACCTAATCCACCAAAAATAATTGATTTCCAGGCCTTATTTCCGTAAAAACACGACTTTTGTAAAAAGCGCGCGAAAAAAAAAAAATCTTTCCTCCAACAGGGCTACGACTGTTATTGATGACGTCAGAACAGGGACGCCCGCAGACACTCTGTCTGACACCTGTCGGCAAAGTTTGATGAGCGATTGTACTTTCGGTGTTCAGACAGTGAATCTGTCGCTGTGACAGATCTAGAGAACGACTGCTCAATCTGACACCGAAAGAAATTTACGCTGGTCGCGTATACTATGAGGGAAAACGAACCTCAGATTGTCATGGAATCCTATGTTTGAAACCGAGTACGAGTGGATGAAAAGGTTTTTAGCAGAGCCTGAGGTTCAGAGGAGGACCTGGCACTTCTCCAAAACATTGATTGAGTAAATAAGGTTAAACCATGTGTGTGTGGGAATCACAAAGAAGGTACTTTCGAGAAAATCCTATGGTTAGTTTTGGAGCTTTCAGTCAAACGTCATTACTTTGGAAACCACATACTAGCATTAACTACAGCATAGAGTTGGAAAATATGCGGGCGGGGAAAGGGAGAAAGTGTGACAGCCACACCAACCACAGGGTCTCTCCACCACAGGGCACGCCACTCCACAACTGGTTTTACTTGGTCTTGTTTAAGAGGCAAGCCTCACAGTCGTGGTGGTCCACCGCTGCTGCCAGTCCTGGCGTCCCCCGTCTAACAGGGTCACCTGTCTGGTATAGTGGTTGGACCTGAGTCACTGTCTTACGGGGAGGGCGCCGTTTCTCAACACAACTGCTCACCCCAACACACTATAGGCTGTATCAAACCCTACACACGCCACTCCTTTTCCGTGTGCAAACTTTTCTCGAAAAGCACAGCTGTCTTGCTGCACCCATAAAGGATGCATGCTGTGGCATATAGCAAAAATAATCTATCAGAAACACCCAATATCTTCAAGTACTAGATTTATCTCTGTGTTTACGTGCCTCTCTGATCACGCGGGAAGATGAGCCTCCCTGATGGTACGTCACCGAGCCTGAGCCTGAGCGTCTGCAAACCTTGAGAGCGTTTTGAAAACTCGGGAATTTGCAGATTTTGATTGCGGATTATTTAAAAACGGCTGACTGGATACAAAAAGTGACGACGTGTTGTTGATATACTCGTTAATGGCTATGATTTGATTGCATTAAATCAGGAATGATGAAATGGTCTGGACGATTACTTTAAGCGTGGTGTAAATTTTCCGTCGACCCAGTGAATCTCATTTTCCCTCATTACATATATATTGTTGCGCGCCGCCTTCATACCTCAAAGACTTACCTGTCTTGATTTATCCCCCTAAAGGCGCCATCACGTAACCCCTTAACTTCCCTCATGTAGCAGGCCTCGGTAGAATTAACCTGGGCGAGCAATCGGTGTGCAACACGGTAGTCAATAACACAAGGCGGATAAGGAACAATGACTACTGACTGTACAATTCTTCCTTTAATAACGGAGATCACACAATACACGGTCACAGTTCTCCTGACGGCCCACTCCTGAAGGTGGAGCGGCTGAACAAAGTACACACATAGGTTACACCGTCTATTGTTCTCTTCACACACACGAGGCTCCACTAGAAAACACTGGGAGGCAACACAAACACAACGATACGCTGGCTTACGGCGAGGCACTACTAGCTACTGACGAAGGGCTGACGAAGGGCTGACGGCGAGGCAGACGCCCCTTCGCACGCGAGACACCTCTGCTCGTCCCCGCGGCCCAGCTTGTACTCCCCTCTGTTTTCCTCTCCACCCTCCTCACTCTGCCCCGCCAGCTAACCCACCAATCCCGTGGCTGCATTATCCGGGAAGCCCATGCCGGACCCAATCAGAGAACTCGGCGTAATGACGTCACCCTCCTTTGTGTGTAGAGCAGGCTACCCTCACACGCGGACGACATGCCGCTCGCTCATACAGACATACAGACACTCTCTCGCTGTTCACAGACCCAATCAACCAGACTCATACATACCCAGACACACAAAGTGTAACAATATATACATATGTAATAAGCATAACATAAAAAAAAATGGATAAACTAAATCTTATTGTAGTATACCATATCAATTTACATTCTCTATAACATGAACGTTATAGAAAACGTTCGAGCATAGACTACAAGTTAATAACAGCAGCCGGTGTTTGATGTTTGATGTTTGAATAATTTCGTCGTATAGACGCAGCTGAGATGGATCTCCGCTGTAACCAAACAGCTCTCTCACAAACTACCCCTAGAGAGCTGTCTGCTAGTGCTTATAGTGTTGGCCGAAGCCAGCACCCGGGAGGCGGGTTACAAACCCCCGGCTAACAACCGGTACCCAATCACTGCTGGGTGGACAGGGGCTCGGGTTTTAAGGAAACAGCCCAACTGTTTCCGCTCCGCCCGGGGATCGAACCCGGGATTTCTCGGTTCTGAATCGAGCGTGCTTCCCCTACACCATGGAGTACCCCGTGTAGTCCTGTAGGCTGTAGGTGTAGTCTGCCTACCGGCATCGTACTTACCCGATTAGCTTTCCTGCCGCTTATTTAACCTAAATAACGATTATAACTCTAAATAACTCTACAAAACGTAACCCAAACCTATCAAAACGTAACCTAACCAAGCCTAAATCAAACCTAAATCAAACCTAAACCAAACCTTAAAGTAATCGTCCAGACCATTTCATAATTCCTGATTTAATGCAGTCAAAATATAGCCATGATCGAGTATATCAACAATATGCTGTCCCTTTTTGCATCCAGTCACCCGTTTTTAAATGATCCGCATTCAAAATCTGTAAATTCCCCGAGCTCTCAAAACACAACTGGCGATCAGTAGACGACGCACCACGGCTCGGCGACGTCACAGCAGGAAGCCTCCCAGCCCTGCCTGATACAGATGCGCGGAGACTCGGAGACAAATGTAGTACTTGGGGAATTTTGGGTGTTTCTGATATATTTTTTGTGCAATGTGGCATGTACTTGCATCCTGTGTGGGTGCAACGTGGGGGCTGTACATTTCCCAAGAGCTTAGCACCCATTTGCAGCCTGTGGGGCGACGATATATGTGTGCGGACGTGTGGAGCGGCGGGTAGTAGGCTCGCTACTACCCGCCGCTCCACACGTCTGCACACATATATCGTCGCCGTGTGGGTTGTGAATGGGTGCTAAGCTCTCAGGAAGGGCACAGCTTTCTTGCTGTGCCCATGCAGGATGCAAGTATGTGCCGTGTCGCACAAAAAAATATACCAGAAGCACCCGCGATTCATCGGGTACTGTATTTTTCTCTGAGTCTCCGTGTGTCTGTGTCGGGCGGGGTTGGGAGGCTTCCTGGGCTGCGTTTGAGGAGAAGAATTTGAGCGGCTTGCGCCGTTCAGGTTTCTGTACCCCGCTATCAAACGCTTTTGGGCGCCTCCCAGTGGTATGTAAACAAATCCCCGCCGTTACCATGGAAACGACGACGCCACAGCTCAGACTGTGGGCTTTTGACCTCACCATTTTCCTTTACTGCCCTCTATCTGCCCACGCACAGTACAGAAGTGTAATGGCGTACGCTGTAGCTACCTGATGACTATTTGATTATTGTTTTAATGGTAATTGTCGCTGTGAGAGGTGAAATGCTACGAATCTCGGGCACCGTCAACCAACTACCGTCGATAACACTATAGTCGCCACTGCACTTTTGTCGCCATGCGCTAAACATTACAAATTTTAGCATCACTATAGTATGTGCCACTGAAGACAGGTACATAATATAAACTACTGTGCATGCCTCTTTAGTGGCACATACAGTTATGTATCTGTAGTGATGATATGATTCGTAATATATGGCGCCTGACGACATATATGTGCAGTGGCGACTATATGTGTTATTGGCGGTAGGATGTAGGGATACGTGAACAGGTTTATGAAGCTGTCGCCAATAGGAATTCTCGCAGAAACACCAACTGAGACCTGTCGCCGACGTGGTACACTCGCCGACGCGGACATTTTTGGTAACAGCTGCACTTGGAATAAATGAAAATGAAGAATAAAATGTATTTCATTGTTGGATACCACCATACCACCTGGTATGTAATCTCTGAATGCAGAAATACTGGTGAAAGCTTATTAAATGTATATATTGTGTACTATAATATCAAGATCAAGAACTGGAACTGTCGAAGAAAATAGGCAGATGAAATTAAATGAAATGAAATTATGACAGTGTTAATATGATTTGACTAATGCTTCATGTTCGCTTATAATGTCAGATTACTGTGATAAATAATGCTGTTATGTATGCAGGTCGTTTATTCCTCTAACTCATAGAGTTATGTATACATTTATATAGCTAACTTGTCACTTATAGAGATAATCTGAAGGCATATTTTTACTGTAACAGGACATTCTGAGACAGAAGATCTCCCCATTGTTTATATTTTTGTTTTGTCAAACATTATTGTTTTCAACTTAACTAAATTCAATTTACCTAAACTAAATCAATTGCTAAGATAACCTAGCTTTTCTAACTAATGAAATCTGGATTGTTTAGTAGCTGTCTATTAAATTATCAATCGTATTATCACATATCATTGCTGCCACATATTACACATCTGGAGCTGAAACACCTCCTACGCCACCCTCGCCCGGGTCCTATATATGCATCCTAACTAGTAAAAATATAACCAATAAAATTCCATTCTTACCTAATAACCTAACTACCCTAATTGGTGGGTGAAAAAGGGGTATTTATTTTTAAGGGGTATAAAGTATTTCTGTAAAATGAAAAGGTATAAATAATTGAAATCACAGCAAAAGAAATGGTAAATATGCATTTACAACCAATACTCCCTATTGACCAATACTCTTCTGAAATAACTGGCGGAGCTCCACCATCCAGACCTAAACTAACCTAGCTAATCTGGGCATTGATTACATAACCTTAGCTCACTGAGGCCGGGGGTTTCGCTCACCACCAGACCCCCCTCGTTATTTTTTTTTATTCCTGCCGGCGGTAAATGTGCAGTTTTAACCAATACTCTCCTGGCATAACTGGGGGAGCTGCTCTCCCCCAGAACCCCCCACTAGTTAACTAACCTAACCTGGGCATTGATTACGCAACCTTACCTCACTAAGGGGGTTTCACCCCCACAGACCAGCTTGTGTTATTTTTTGTATGGGTTATAAATACTCCTTAGCGATGAGAACTTAGGATACTTAACGGTAAAATTCTAGTGTTTGCCCATACTCTCCCACTTCCCCCAAACAAGTTTGGGGACCTGTGGGAATGCGGGGTTTTCAGGTGGGGAACAAATTATGCGTCGGAAACACGTAATTTAAGAGTTGTGTAGAGGGGGGGGGGGCAAAATTCCCTAGATCTAGGGTAATCTCCTTAAATCTAGAGAAATCTGCCTAATCAAAATTAACCTAACCTAGCGGGCTGCTTGACCCACCGATAAACTAACCTAACCAAATCTAACCTTAGCTAACCTAACTAAATCTAACCTAAGCTAACCTAACCTAACCAAAGCTAACCTAACCTAATCAAATCTAACCTAACCTAACCAAATCTAACCTAACCTACCCAAATATAACATACCCTAACCTAACCAAATCTAACCTAACCTAAACTTTTTTTACCTAACCTCCTATAGTGGGGGGTTGGGGGGGGGGCTTTCGACACTTCGGTCATCATTATGGGCTATATTAAAACATGCTCGTCAAATCCCGGCCGGTGGAGATTCTCCACCGTCGTACCTCCACTGGTGGCATCTACAAGAAATGCCCGACCGGTGGATATTTGACAGTCGTACCAACACAAGCAGTGGCTGCAAATGCAGTCGTACCAACACAAGCGAGTCCAAGGCTTATCAGTATTTTGACTGTTTTACAACTATCTAATTCCTTTTAATAGCCTAATTGATCATTTCTGCCATTAAAATAATAGCTTTGTTAGTGTTCGCCACTTATCTGAGGCATTGAGGAAGAAAAAATGGACCTGAGTGGGCTTGGGACGGGATGTACGTACATCCCTGTGGGACGGGATGTACGTACATCTCTGTGGGACGGGATGTACGTACATCCCGTCCCAAGAACATGCGGCCAGCCGCCAAAAAGCAATATGGCGGACCACCACCACCACAGCCGCTCTCCTTCGTCACCACTTCTCACAGCAATATAAGGCCTCCTGCACCTAATTTTACCTTAATTATGACACGTGTGCATTCACAAGGTATGCATGTTACTCTCGGTTGTGTTGAAAACTCACCTGTAATGGTCTGGGAAGAAATAGGATGGAATAAGTGCACAGCGAGATGAAGGTGGGATCTGCATGGTGTCGCGAATCAGCTGACTCAAATCTCCACCCGTTGTGTTATCTCTTTTGATTCTTGTATACCGCCCCGCGATGTAACGGGTGGAGAAAAGTTCTTAAATATAGCTCTATGTGAGGATCGTCAGGTTCACACGTCTCTGGACTCAGAAGAAATCCAAAGAATTTTCTCTAGATCTAGGGAATTTTTACAACACCCCTAACTCAAAAACTATGTGGTTGCGACGCATATTTTGTACCCCAGCCAAATATCCCACATTCCCCCAGGTCCCCAAGCTTGTTTTGTGGGAGAGGGGGAGTATGGGCAAACACTAGAATAATACCTACTTAACCAGCGATCGTGTATTGGTTGAAACTGCACATATACCCTGCTGGCTATTGTAGGGGTTAGAAATACTCCTTATGATGAGAATGAAACGTTCAGAATATCTAAAACCACCGATATTGTATTGGTTTAAACTGCATATATACCAAAAAAATACTAGGAAATGCCTAATGCTTATATAAGGGGATGTATTGTGAACTTGAATAAATTTATCTCCCTCCACTGTTCATTGGACCACTATAATATCGTAAATTATCACTCCTATTTACTGTATTTTCATTATTAATTATAAGTAGGCTCCAGTACAGTACTTAGCAGTGCAAGTCAATGCATGCTGCGGGATAACATTGTAGTCTTTCGACTGTAATCGGCAAGAATAGCATAAATTTGTCTCAAATTCGTCTCTGTTTGGGCGGCCATTGTTGTTGTCATGACGTCACACCTCGCAGAGCGCCCAAGGTCTGTGGGTTGGGCGCTCGGTAGCCACTCAAGCGGCCCGCCCGAGTCGCGCACAGGCGTTTGAGAGAGAGTTTGAGCGGCTCGCACCACTCAAATTCTTCCTCGCAAACGCATCCCTGCTGTGACGTCGCCAGCAAGTTTCGCGCCACGGCTGGAATGTGGCTGTTGTTTTTCCCGCGCTTTTTACAAAAGTCATGTCTTTAGGGAAATAAGGCGTGGAAATTAATTATTTTTTGTGGATTAGGTATTTTGAATGAACATTCAACATACTTATGCAAAGAAAAAATGGGTGTGGACGACTACTTTAAAGTAATCGTCCAGACTAGAGCATTTCGATATAGTACTCCCTATACCGTCTTCTGTTATCCACCGGCGAGAGAGCACACGGCGCCACTTAGGGAGTAAGCGACGTCAATACACATAGCTGCCCGAGCGCGCCAGCAGCCACGTGCAGTTAACACTATACAATAGGTACGTTAATGTGAAGACAATAAAGAATGTATTATGTTCATGGTCATATTACGGTTACTGTATGTTATGGGCATTGTCTAACGTATGTATTCTGTTATTCCAGTCGTGAACATTATCATAATGGAATAAACCTCATGAACACGACAAATGGTTTAAATACCTATTTATGTTCACGACTATTGGGCCCTGGCTGTGAAACCTACCACCTGACCCATCTGTACCTACTGCTTTACACCAGCAACCATGCCTGCCGTCAGTTGCCCTTTGACTGGATGTGAGTTTACCACGGAAGACCTGGATGCAGCAATCGTGGTGCAACTCCTACAGATGCACTCAACAGCAGAACACAGCACCCCACACACGGTCAAGGTAGAGAAAGTCAAGAGGCCAACAATATCATCTGGCGGATCAGGTGAGGAATGGTCTTACTTTTTGACTCGATGGAAAGAGTATGTCTCGGCTACAAAGGTCACAGGACAGGAACAAATCATACAGCTGCTAGAATGCTGTGAAGATGGCTTACGTAGAGACCTGACCAGATCCGCTGTCACAAGTCTGGCAGAGGCAACAGAGGAGTCTGTTGAGTGCTCCTGCTCACACCGTCAGTTACCGCCACCAATGCCAGACACACTGCCCTTTCCACCCACAGCTGATAATGTTCCCAAACTAAAACAGTGGATGATTAACTACTACAGTAGCAGCACATTCAATAAAATGTGAACACCAACCACTAAAAAAGATGAACGCTCGAGAACCCATGAGATTAATGATCAATCCAGACGCAGAGCCCACCGCATGCCACAAAGCTATCCCACTCCCCATTCACTGGCGTGAGAAAGTCAAAGCTGGCCTAAACCATGACGTAAGGCTTCGCGTCATCGAACCAGTCCCCATTGGCGAACCTGTTACTTGGTGCCACCGCATGATTGTATGTGCAAAGAAAAATGGTGAACCACGACGCACAGTGGATTTTCAGGCTCTTAATGCCTATGCAAAAAGGGAAACTCATCACACCCAAAGCCCATTCCATCAAGCCCGTTCAGTGCCAGAGCATAAGAGGAAATCAGTTCTTGATGCCTGGAATGGGTATCACAGTGTCCCTCTACATGCGGATGACCGACACTACACAACATTTATCACACCTTGGGGACGGTATCGCTACTGTGTTGCACCACAAGGATATATTGCATCGGGTGATGGCTATACCAAGGACACAGCTACTTAATCATCGTGGACCGCTATTCCAACTGGCCCATAATCGAAGCTACAAGTGGCCACGAGGGGTTAATCAACTGCCTGCGACATACCTTTGTGACCTTTGGAATTCCAGATGAGTTGGCAAGCGATGGAGGACCTGAGTTCACTGCAGCATCTACGAAGGCATTCCTCCAAAATTGGGGTGTCCACCGATTTTGGAGGAATGCCTTCGTAGATGCTGCAGTGAACTCAGGTCCTCCATCGCTTGCCAACTCATCTGGAATTCCAAAGGTCACAAAGGTATGTCGCAGGCAGTTGATTAACCCCTCGTGGCCACTTGTAGCTTCGATTATGGGCCAGTTGGAATAGCGGTCCACGATGATTAAGTAGCTGTGGGAAGGCATGCGGCAGTGAACGTTGCAGCTGTCACCATGGAAATATATCATGCACTGTGTACTGCGCTTGTGGTTCAAGTGACGCCTGCTTGGACCCCTTCAAGACAGGAGACGTAGACCAAGATGAAGTGGAAGAGGAAGGAGAAGCAGATGTGGAAAATGACGAGGAACCTGATCATCTTGATCATGCATTCGGCTCTGATGATGAATGGGAGTGATCGCCGTTAATAAACACTTGATCACCCTCGTTCTGAAAATGCAATTATTTTTATATTAATAAATTTTTTGGCCAAAAATGAACTTTAACTTGACCTTTGACCCTGAATTTGACCCCAAAGCATGGACCTGACCTCAGAAATCGGTTCCTCACATCCAAGTTATACGGAAAAAATGTATCACACGTGATTGAAGGTTGATTTGCTGAAAAGTTATTTTCCACCACCGTCCATCTTGGATTTATGCTAATTAGCGGAGTTCCCCAAGGTTGGCACTCTGGCAACCGAGCTAAATCTTTTCTATAGACCCATTCGAGTATGAAACTATAAAAAAACAATACACTTCTCATAAAAACAGGGTTTAGTACAGAATACCTATGGGTGTCAAACGGACTATACCTTATGCGTCTTATTAAACAGTAATGTGAATATAAGCACACTCGATGAGAGAGGAATCTTATTGTTGTAAATAAAGGTGGCGTACGTAGCTTTGCTGTTACGGTTGCATGTAGTATAGCCTACAGGGCATGGCGTTCTCTATCAGGAGGCAAGCTTGCACTCCTCGTTTGTATAATGTAAGCACGAATGACGAACGACGAAGCTAGTCGCTTGTGTTTATCAGGTACTACAAGTGCCCCTGGCGCAGGAACGTCCCGGAAACCATTATACAAGTAGATTTTATGGAGAAAATATTTACTATTGTACGCATATATTTTCATTTTCTATACATCCTAGACACCAATATCAAATTTGTTAAATGAATTGCAATTTTTTTTTTCTATTTGAAAAAAATCTATATAGAAGCATGTAAAAAAAATAATCTATGAAGTCCTCAAAACATGTATACTATTTGAGTGAGATTCACAGGCTCTAATGGGATCATAAAACTTAGTGCAATTGCCCATTCGCACCTAAAATGAAAGCTATATTCAGGTGTACAAATGGTAGGCGCGTCACTGTCTGGAGGGTGAAAAACATTTACCAAAAGCTTGTGTGTTTGATTTAATGACCCGTGTCAGTTCGTAGATATATTACGACTGACAAGAGGCGCCTCATCACGCAATACAATGATTGATGGCCATGACGAGAGTACGTACTTTGATACTATTTACAACAGGACACATGTGTATAATATATCTGTGTTTTGATAAAGGGTATGGTGGAAAGCATTAACCAAACCTTTGTTACATGGTCAGTTACATAAATATGATTATGATTACGGCCAAATCATTGTTGATGTTAGTATTTTCTCTAAGGCTTTTGGAAAACCTATGTAATTTATGATTCGATTATTCAAACAATATTTTTACCATCCCACAAAACCAAGTATATTTTTTTGAGCAGATACCACTAAAAATATGATGACCTTAATGTAATGTAAGCTATTAATCAATTTTTATATTTCACGAAAGCACATCGTCTGATATACTCATATCATATAGTCAAGAGAAAAGTTTATCAAATAGGTGTCTTAATTTCCTTGTAAAACCTTTCAAATTCTTCACTTTATTTTCAAACATCCATTTAATTGTTTTCTTACAGGAGATGGATTTTGCCGGCACGCTATTCGCGATGAGTTCAGAAAGATTTGCAGCAGTGGATTTCAGTGAACCTCTTTACATCGACGAAGTGAATGCAGGGTACGTCCGTCCTGGTGTTAGCCCAGACGTGGCAGGTTTCATCAAGCCTTACACCCCACTGGTGAGTGAGACTTATGATGATCCCTTCACTAACTCATTTCTTCCTTCCACTCAAGGCGTCACATATGCACACCTGAAATTTTTCCATGATTTATATTTGATGAGTTATTTGAGGGAACCTTGAAGATA
>JACEEZ010001918.1:190000-192500 GCA_016584305.1 Chionoecetes opilio
TGAATACAGGAGTGAGCCAGGGGTGAGTCATTTCCCCATCACTTTTCAACAGTTGTTTGGACTGGGTATTGGGCAAAGTTGTAGATCAAAGTGATTGTGGAGCATTCCTCGGCAACACCAAGATCACTGATCTTATTTTTGCCGATGATGCAGTAATCTTTGCTGTTTTCTGGCTTAAGACCAAAGTCCAGGTGTTTGGAGGCTTATTAGATGAAAAAGTATAGTATGTTGATGCGTGCGGCGAGAGCATTGAGATCTTGGAAAGTTTTACATACCTTGGTAGCGCAGTCCATAATGACGGTGGGTCACGTCGAGTAGTCTTACGGCGGAGTGGCATAGCCCGCGGTGTTATGTACTCGCTCAGCAGGAGTATTTAGCGTTGTCGGTACCTGTGCAGGTGGACAAAGATCCGGATCTTCAAGTCGCTTGTGATCCCTGTCATACTCTATGGTTGTGAGACAAGGACACTAAATAGTGACTTGAAGAGACGAATCGATGCCTTTGGTAATAAGTGTCTCCGCAGAATCATGGGGTATCGCTGGGATGATTACGTGTCAAATCAGCGATTGCACCGTGAGACTGAATCGATGCCTATTACCTGCATAGTCCATCAGCGCCAACTTCGGCTATATGGGCATGTAGGAGAGGCGGTGGCCGAGTGATTAGCGTCTTGGAGTGGTGAACTCAATGTCCCGAGTTCGAATCCTGCCGGGGGCAACTCTTTCAAGAGCCTGGTAGGGGAGCAGAAGGTCCCGAGTTCAACTCCCACCAAGGAGCAACTGTCAAATCCATCGGCGAGTGGCCTAAGAAACCCGCTTGAAGCAATTACCTGTTCCCCGATTGCGAGCGCGACGGAGAAACTCCAGGGCCTTCATGAGCCTGACTGAAGATCCGAACATCACAGAAAATGGGATCTTCACCTAAGACCACAGGTGTCACCATAAAAATCCAGCCTGCGCCACGAACGGGCGAGATCGACCAACATCACGACTATCCATAAGCCTACAGACGCTATAGGCTCCAACGTACAAAAAAAAAAATGTGGTAATCTACCCTGAAACCGATCCTTCCCATCGGGTTGTATCTGTAAAAGACAATCCGGCGTGGAGGAGGCAAAGGGGGTGCCCACAAGGCTCGTGGCTGGGGCAAGTTGATGTTTCTTGTCGAGAGCTGCATAGTATGGGAAAGGAGCCTGCGTTTGGACTCGCGCGTGGTGACCCCCGGGAGTGGCGTCGTAGGGTAAGCGAGGCGACGAGCCCCCCGGCGTGTGCCCCCAAAGATAGATATATATATATATATAATATATATATATATATCCTTCCTTTGTGATGAATATATAATATATATATATATATATATATATATATATATATATATATATATATATATATATATATATATATATATATATATATATATATTTACATCACAAATGACTGACCAAGTACAATAACAAAAAAGTAACTAAATGCCCACTTAGTTTGCAGTCCCTATAAAGGAGACAGTAAGAAAATATAATAAGGAGGAGTGGGCCAATTTCGTTTGGGAGGTGTCTTGCTGCTCCTCTCTTGAAAACATTTAAGTCGTAGACAGGAGGAAAAATAGAAACAGAAAGAGAGTTCCATAGTTTACCAATGAAGGGGATGAAAGAGTGCAGATACTGGTTAATTCTTGCATTGGGGAGATTGACAGAATACGGATTATAATGAGTAGAAATTCCTGTGCAGCGAGGCCGCGGGAGGGGAGGAGGCATGCAGTTAACAAGTTCAAAAGAGCAGTGAGCATGAAAATAACGATATAAGATAGCAAGAGAAGCAACATTTCGGCGGTGCTTTACAGATTGAAGACAGTCAGTCAGAGGAGAGGAGTTGATGAGACGGAAAGCTTTTGACTCAACCCTGTTTAGGAAGGATGTATGAGTGGAACCTCCCCAAACATGAGAGGCGTAATCCATACATGGAGGATAAGGCCCCTGTAGAGAGCAAGCAACTGGGAGGGAGAAAAAAATGGACGCAGACGCCACAGGACACCTAACTTCATAAAAGCTGTTTTTGCAAGAGATGTGAGATTTCCAGCTCAGATTTTTAGTAAAGGATACTACTAGTATGTTCATTGTAGAAGAGGGAGACAGTTGAGTGTCGTTGAAGAAGAGGGGATAGTTGTCTGGAAGGCTATGTCGAGTTGATAGATAAAAACATTGGGTTTTTGAGGCATTGAACAAAACAAGGTTTGCTTTGCCCCAATCAGAAATTAAAGAAGGATTTCTTTTTGTTTTGGCGCTCGGCGGCATCTCTCCGTGAATCACTTATTTCCTGTTGAGTTGGACGTCTAATGAATGACGTTGAAAAATGCAGGGTAGAATCATCAGCGTAGCAGTGGATAGGGCATTGAGTTAGACTTAGAAGGTCATTAATGAATAATAAAAAGAATGCGAGTGGTTGTTAGAACAGAACTTTGAGGAACACCACTATCGATATGCTTAGGAGAAGAACAATGCCCG
>JACEEZ010001918.1:197500-202500 GCA_016584305.1 Chionoecetes opilio
CGCCACCAGCAAGTTTCGACATCCACGAAAGAAACGCAACAGAACTGTGGAAGGACTGGAGAAGTCGTTGGGAGTGCTACGCGGCGGCAACTGAACTTAACAAGAAACCAGGTGAAGTACAAGTCTCCATACTGTTGACTGTGATAGGAGCTGAAGCTCATAAAGTGTTCCAGACGTTCCAACTTACGGAGGATAAAAAGAAGGATGTGAAGGGTGTACTTGACGTTTTTGAGGAGTACTGTCGGCCGCTCAAGAACACAGCGTTCGAACGATATCGGTTCAACCTCCGTGGACAGAGGCCTGGTGAATCGTTTGAACAATATGTGACTGCTTTGCGCCAGATAGATCTCAGGTGTGACTACGAGAATATTACGCCTGACCAGATTCTTCGTGATCGTATCATGTTCGGGATCACAGACGACACAGTGCGTGATCGTCTTCTGCGTGAAAAGGACATTACGTTAGCACGAACTCTGGAGATTTGCCGAGCGAGTGCAATGGCCGCTGTTCAGCAAATGGAAGTTGGCAAAATAAGCGATGGGAATGTGCATGCAGTGGGCCGAGGAAGACCGCAATGGACGAGTCGAGTGAACGAGAACGAAGCGGCAGTTCAACGCAACTTTGGAAACGCAAGGAAACCAGTTGGATGGATTAAGGAATGTAGATTCTGTGCAATGGAACATGAGATGATGAAGGAGGTTTGCCCTGCGTGGGGAAAAACCTGCTCGAAGTGTAAAAAACGTAACCATTTTGCAGTGAAGTGTCCACACTCCAGAAATACAGTGTTTCGTCGTGAAGCCAGAGTAGTTAACAAGTTGGAAAATTTGAACATGGAAGATGATTCGGAGTCGGAACTCCAGGTGTACACAGTTAAGCATGTTTCGAGTGTTCAGCTTCAGGAGGAACAGACTGTTACTTTGAGAATCACACCAAAGTGTGACATACGCTTCCAGATTGATAGTGGGGCGGACTGTAATGTGCTGCCAGTACATGTGTATACAGCAGCAACAAGTGATTATGAGTTGAAAAATGTAACCCCTTCTAATACTACGCTGTTCGGGTACGGACGTGTGAGTAAGCGTTCAGAGGGACGAGTGAGTATACAAGTTTATCGTGGTGACCGTACATGTAACCTTAACTGTGAACTTGTCAGTGGGAAGGACTTTCACTCGGTATTGGGGTATAAGGCGAGTGTTTTCCTTGGAATTTTGGAAATAAAAGACAATGATAAGATTAATCCACTTGACAAGAATGAGTCCAGGAATATACATGTGACACAGAAAGACTGTAATAACACTAAAGAGACCCTTAAGCAACAATACCCTAAAGTGTTTAGTGCACTCTGTGGGGGGGTTAGATGAGCCATATAAATAAGAGTGGACGACTCTGTACCCCCAGTTCAGCACGCTCCACGTCGTGTGCCTGCAGCCATACGTGCACATTTACAGGAGGAACTCAGGCGTTTGGAGGATCTAGGGATCATCGCTCAAGTTACACGGCCCACAGACTGGGTGTCCTCACTAGTCGTGGTGCCTAAAAAAAATGGACAACTGAGAATATGTATTGACCCTCGGGATTTAAACAAGGCAGTCAGAAGAGAAAATTACCCATTGCCCATTATAGAAGACATCGCAACAAGGTTGTCAGGAGCTAAGTTGTTTTCAATTTTGGATGTGAAGCAAGGATTTTGGCATGTGCCGCTCGAGGAACAAAGCTCCTACCTAACTACGTTTAACTCTCCATTTGGCAGATACCGGTGGCTGAGGATGCCATACGGAATTTCCTCTTCACCAGAAATTTTCCAGCGAAGGATGCATCAACTCATAGAAGGCCTGCAGGGTGTCGAGGTGATGGCAGACGACTTTGTTGTGTACGGGTGTGGAACTACCCACCAAGAAGCCGTGGCAGACCATGACCGTAAGTTGCGGGAATTTCTATGCAGATGCGAGGAACGTAACGTGGTTCTGGGTATAGACAAGCTTCAACTCAGACTCTCAGAAGTGTCCTTCCTCGGTCATGTGATATCTGATGAGGGCATAAAGGCTGCACCACAAAAAATCCAAGCCATCGTAGAGATGCCTGCACCGACTGATCTCTCCGAAGTGCGTCGATTGCTGGGAATGGTACAGTATCTCTCAAAATTTTTACCAAAACTGACTGACATAACCAAACCTCTCAGGGATCTGACTAAAAAGGAGGTTCAGTTTGTCTGGAGGGAGGCTCAAGAGGAGGCTTTTAAGGCAGTGAAAAGAGCAGTCACTTCCACACCAGTGCTCCGGTACTACAGCGTGACAGATGAAGTTACAGTGCAGTGTGTTGCATCGCAGTCCGGACTTGGTGCTGTTCTCACCCAAGAGGGACAGCCAGTTGCATTTGCATCACGAGCCCTAACCCCTACGGAACAGAGGTATGCCCAGATTGAAAAAGAATGTCTTGCTATTGTTTTTTCTTGTGAACGCTTTCATGAGTATATGGACGTAGGACTGTAACTGTACAAAGTGACCATCAACCGTTGGAATTTATTTTCAAGAAACAACTGGAGGCTGCGCCATCCAGACTACAGAGAATGCTGTTACGTCTCCAAAAGTAGTCTTCAAGTAGGATATGTTCGGGGCAAGCATATGTATCTGGCAGACACTCTAAGCCGAGCTTATCTGCCAGGAAGCTACGAAGAAATTCATAGCGTGAATTCCCTGGAAGCTGTAGGATGGAAGGACACTCTCATGGTCAGCGAGGATCGAATTAAGGAAATCCGAAGCCATACAGAAGCAGATGAAGTACTACGGCAAGTGACAGAGGTACTTTTTGATGGTTGGCTCTCGTCAAAATACTTAGTTTCTGTTGCAGCACGTCCATACTTCAATATCAGGGATGAACTGCACGCAGAGGATGGACTCGTGTTCAAAGGAAACCGCCTTGTGGTTCCAGTCACATTACGCAAGAAAATGATGGACGTAGCACACCAAGGGCACGTCGGCATGGGAGGCAGTTTACGTCGAATGCGTGAAACTTTGTATTGGCCGGGCATGTCGTCTGACTTGAAGGCACTCGTGAGCCAATGTGACGCATGTTTGACAATAAGGGACAGTCCACCTAAAGAACCCCTGGAAAGTCACAAGTTTCATGCACGCCCATGGTCGAAAGTTGGAGCAGACTTGTGCCATACGGAAAGCCGTGTTCTACTCGTAGTTGTAGATTACTACAGTAATTACATAGAGATAGCTAAGTTGAACAGCATCACTTCCATTGCAGTAATCAAGGAGTTCCAGGACATATTTGCACGTCACGGTGTACCAGACACTCTGGTGACCGACAACGGGCCTCAGTTTACCACATCAGAGTTTAAAACATTCACAAAGAGGTGGTCATTTGAACACGTAACCTCTAGTCCAAGATACCCCCAATCAAACGGGAAAGCTGAAAATGCTGTAAAGACCATTAAGAGACTGTTCAGCAAGTGCAAGATATCAGGTGAGTCTGAGTATGTAGCTCTTCTCAACTGGCGGAACACTCCTACTGAAGGAATGCAAACAACACCAGCACAGCGTTTGATGGGTCGTCGTTGCAAGACAGCATTGCCTTGCTCGTCAGCACTCCTGCAGCCAAGTCGCTCTACAAAGCAGGAGATACAGGACATGTGAGGTAGGAAAGTAACTCAGGCACGCTATTATAACAGAAGTACTCTATGTAGGGCGCCTATAACTTTAGGGGACTCTATACGCATGCGTCTTCCAGGGAGCAGGATGTGGAGTCCCGGAGTGTGCCTTGAGGAGATTTCTCCACGATCTTACAGGGTCCTGGTAAGGGGGACGGTCTACCGTAGAAATCGTCGCCAACTGTGGAAAACTGGAGAGGAGCAGCCGTGCAGCATTGGTACGGGGAGAGGAAGCAAACCGCGCAGCATTGGTACGGGAGAGGAGCAAGCCGCACAGCATTGGTACGGGAGAGGAGCAGCCGCTCAGCATTGGTACGGAGAGGGGGAGCAAAACCGCCGCGCAGCATTGGTACGGGAGAAGAGCAGCCGCGGAGCAGCAGCGACTTACAAAAGTCGACAGAAACGGCGGGAGAGGTAACGCACGAGAGACAGGACAACTTGGATAACTTCGACTCTCCCGCTACCCCATTGCGTCGCTCAACAAGAATTAGACGAGAACCAGAGCGATATGGGATAGATGTATATAAAACTTAGTGATCATTTAGCAAAACTTGTTGTAGTTGTTAAATATTGGACAATCTGTATTTGGGATATTTGTAGGTATATTTGTGCATTTCTATGGAAGTTTATTAGTTTCTTTAGGGAAGGAAAGATGTAACGAGTAGTTACTGTTTTAGTATTGTATTCGATCAGTGGTTCAGAGGTTCAAAGGCTAGTTGACGTCAGGTGAATCAGAGCCGAGAGAGCCAGTTCCTGTATGGCAGCCAGCCCGTCACAGTCAACCACTTGTATTGTGCTTACCTACCTGGATTACTGAAGTTGTTAATAAAGGAGTTTACTCTGCTCAAGATATTATTAACAGCACTGCAAGGAGACATCACAGTCTGTGTTTGGTGGGCCTTTGGCCCACCAAACACAGACTCTCCAGATAGCCCCTTCTAACTTTCCTGAAATCATGGATGTAGAAATGTATGTATTAACGCCAACCCATTCACATCACCCCCAACCCATTCACTCACCCATTACCCATCACCCCCCACCCATTCCCTCACCCATTACCTATCACCCCCCACCCATTCACTCACCCATTACCCATCACCACACACCCATACCCTCACCCATTACCCATTAACCCCTACCTATTCCCTCACCCATCACCCATCACCCCCAACCCATCACCCCCCACCCATTCACTCACCCATCACCCCACACCCATTACCCATCACCCCACCCATTCACTCACCCATTACCCATCACCCTACATCAAGTTTTCCTCAATTCTCGCAACCCACATTTTTTTTTCACAATTCTAATAGGCTAATAGGCTAATAGGCTACTAAAAAAG
>JACEEZ010001918.1:207500-230000 GCA_016584305.1 Chionoecetes opilio
CCAGCCACGAGCCTTGTGGCTCGAAACAAGATCAGTGATCTTGGTGTTGCCGAGGGATGCTTCACAATCACTTTGATCTACAACTTTGCCCAATACTCAGTCCATATAAATGTTGAAAAGGGATGGGGAAAGGACGCACCTTGCCTCACTCTTCAATTCACAGGAAAGAAACTGGATACACCTCCCCCACACTTCACAGCACTCGCAGTCCCAAAGTGCAGGATTGCTGTGGTCATCAAAAAATCCATTTGATCAAAGAGGGAGAGTCACTGGTGGGCAAGCAGCGGTCTCTGGACGGAGCGCGTAGCCGGGGAGGAATCATGTTCAAAATTGAGAGTTTACGGACATATTTGTGTTTGCGGAAGTGCTTCCGCAAACGCTAATCTGCAAACATTTACACTTCCGCAAATCCGCAAACGAATTCGGACTTCCGCAATTTGCGGAAGTTGCGGTTTTCGGAAGTGTTTGCGGAAATGCCCATCTCTGACACACACACACACACACACACACACACACACACACACACACACACACACACACACACACACACACACACACACACACACACTCCGCAAGGGTACTCCGTAGTGTAGGGGTAGCACGCTCGGTTCACAACCACCGAGAAGTCTCGGGTTCGATCCCCGGGCGGAGCGGAAACATATGGGTTGTTTCCTTAAAAAACCCGAACCCCTGTCCACCCAGCAGTGAATGGGTACCGAGTGTTAGCCGGGGTTTGTGACCTGCTCTCCGGGGTGCTGGCTTCGGCCAAAACTAAGCATTAAGGATGAATGATAAAAAAGTGTTGATATGGAGACGGGGCCATACGAGCGTCGCTCTGGCCCTGTAAAATACAAATAGATGAATACATACACTCGCACACACACAACGTCCGTGTGGCTCAGTTGGTTAGGGCGCCCGGCATCATTCTGTGGTCCGGCGTTCGATCCCCGACCCCGCTCATTCCCGAGGATTTTTCCACTGTGAAATTCGGGCGGTACTGTCCCCCTTGAGCAACGGGATGGGGGTGTTTGGTGTGTGAGCTCCCAACATTACCCAAAGATCATTAATAATGAGCTCCATGCTCGCACTGAGAGGGTGAAACTGGCGATCGCGAGCCAGCTCATGTGGTCAAAACCATGGGTGAATAACACACACACATACACACTCTCTCTCCCTCTCTGACTGTCTCTCAATCTCTATCTTCTTCCTCTTCGTCCATCTTATGCTCTATCTCTATCGATCTACCTTGTTACTTTTTTCTTAATATTCAGCTGTTAAAATCTCACGACGAGCAACTTTAAGCCTTTTCCGAAAACACAAGAGCTGACTGTCATGCGTTTCATAACAGCTTGACCAAGACTGCACCCGGAGACGCCACATCTAATATACTTCTAATATACTATAGGAGTAGCCGTGTGTCTGTATGTCTGTCTGTCTGTCTATCTGTCTGTCTGTTTTGGTTAACCGACACCGTAAATTCAATTTTGATGAGAGTAGGCTCACAAAATCGCAAATAAATCGTAGGTGGTAAGCGGCTTGGTCACATGTCGACTGAATCATTTTGAAGGGGGATTTGGGCTAAAAACACTTTTCAGAGTATTATAATACAGGAATAAACTTTGCGGTATGCAGAGTTTATGCAGACGTCTTACCGCATTTCACTAACTCCGTAGACTAGACTCATGGACATACCGTTTGTGTGCGTGTGTGGGGTGTGGTTGTGTGTTGTGTGTGTGGTGTGTGTGTGTGTGTGTTGGTGTGTTGTGTGTGTTGTGTGTGTGTGTGTGTGTGTGTGTGTGTGTGTGTGTGTGTGTGTGTGTGTGTGTGTTGTGTGTGTGTGTGTGTGTGTGCATGCGTGCATGCGTACATGTGTACGTGCGTACGTGTGTGTGTGCGTGTGTGTGTGTGTGTGTGTACATGCAGGACAGGCGTAGGGCTGGGGTGAGACAGCGTGGGGCTGGGACGAGGCAGGCGTGGGTGGGTGGCGGTGGGCTGGGTGAGACAGTGTGGGTGGTGGCGGCGTGGGTGTGATGAGACAGGCGTGGGGCTGGGGTGAGACAGGCGTGGGGCTGGGTGAGGCAGGCGTGGGGCTGGGTGAGACAGGCGTGGGGCTGGGTGAGACAGGTGTGGGCTGGGGTGAGCAGGCGTGGGGCTGGGGTGAGACAGGACGTGGGGTAGGGTGAGACAGGCGTGGGCTGGGTGAGCAGGCGTTGGGCTGTGTGAGCCAGGTGTGGGCTGGTGATGAGGCACAGCGTGGGGCGGGGTGAGCAGGCTGGCTGGTGAGTAGGTGGTCTACACTCTGAGGCACTTTGACATGTGACCCAAGGACAGCAACAACACGTTGGAGTTTGCAGCTACAGTGGTGTCTAGTTATTACACTCTGACAAACTTACTGGGTCCAGTGACCACACAGAAACATTGTCCTTTCTACATTGATTGTCCTAATATAACACTAATACTTAAACATATTTTCAAGCTTTATTGGAGTGCGAAGTCCAGCACTTGTCCTTTAAATCTATAAATTTTACATGTCCAATACACGGGCTGCAAATATCTTTAAGGGAAAATATTGGTTTCTTCACAGTGTTTTAGCCAGGCTCATGACATCCAGTCATTTCAACGGCTAAAACTCCACATGGTAACCAGTTGACTAACGGGTTGGTGACAAAACTTAAGGAATTATTTATGATGGTGGTCATTTCGTTGAATTTGTTGCCATTAACTATCATATAAAAAAGTTTTTGAACACATAAAGTCCACTTTAAAGGCGCTGGCATTATGACCGGTTGGGTGATATAAAGTAAATGGAAAATTTACTTGATGTTTTGATAGCACAAGGCGTGTGAAAACATTGCATCTTATAAGTCATTCACACACCCATACAGTGTAACCTCCACCCAGTAGGACGCAGTGATGAGCGTCTGGTTGGTTGTTGTGTTGTAAAAAAAAATATAAAATGACGGGATATGTAAGCAGTATTAGCATAGGGTAAGCGTCAAATTTTACGATTTCCTGCACTTCTGTTGAACATTGAGAGAGTCTGACCCAGTACTAGTTAAGGACACTGCTACTCACATAAATACCTGACGATGCCTAGAGTAAGACTCAAGTGGCCCACACCTAAGGTGCCGCTGCAAGATGCACTAATGCAGGTCTATTATGAAATGAAAATGTTACTATTTATCTTGCATTTTAGTGATAAAAACAATATAAAAATTGCTATGTTTAATACAAATAGATGAATATACTTATGAATCCTTTCTTTTACAAATCAAGCTTTATATCAACCATAATCCAAAAAGTGTTAGGCCTTTTGAAAGAGATTTGGACTGATAATAGATAGTTATTAATTAAGAGTGTAGATATAATTATGTACACGTAGCAAACTGTCAATACATAAACGCATGCGTTACTATTAATAATATAGCAAAATATTACATATGTAATTTGCTGACAAAACAACAATCCAACTAAAGTAACCTTTTTACCACAGATTGGTGAGTGCGGTATTTACAAAATGCAGCGAGGCTTCCTGGGTCCAAAATGTTTAAGTCTAGCCTTCCCAAAGGGCTCCCGTCTACGGCAGAGTATTGACCGAATGTAGGTACTTTTTCTTTATATAGACACACACACACACACACACACGCACACACACACACACACACACACACACATATATATATATAATTTTATTTTATTATTTTTTAATTTTAGGTTGTAGCCTATAGCGCCTGTAGGCATATGGGGTCTTGATATTGGTCGAACTTGCCCGTTGGTGGCGCAGGCTGGATTTTTATAGTGACACCTGTGGTCTCAGGTGAAGATCTCATTTTCTATGATGTTCTTGATCTCCATGTTAGGCGCATGCAACCCCTAGAGTCCACCGTCACACTCGCAATCGGCAGACAGGTATACGCTGCATGTGGGTTGCTTCGGTCACTCGACGATGGCTTTGACAGTTGCTCCTTGGTGAAACTTGAACTCGGGACCTTCTGCTTCCCTACCAGGCTCTTGAAAGAGTTGCCCCCAGCAGGATTCGAACTCGGGACATTGAATTCAGCACTCCAAGACGCTAACCACTTGGCCACCGCCTCCCCAAATATATGATATATATATATATATATATATATATATATATATATATATATATATATATATATATATATATATATATATAATATATCATTGTCTCTGGTATGGAGGCATACATTCCACACACTTTCTCTAATCTTAAAGCTCGTCAACCTTGGTTTAACTCTGTTCATGCTGTCCAATATAGAGAGGCGGCTCAAAGACGGTACCGTAACCATCCATCTCCTATAACTCATCTAATATGCTATAGGAGTAGCCGTGTGTCCGTGTGTCTGTCTGTCTGCCTGTCTGTTTTGGGTAACCGAAACTATAAATTCAATTTTGATGAGAGTAGGCTAAAAAAATCTCAAATACATCGTAGGTGGTAAGCGGCTTGGTCCCATGTCGATTGAATAATTTTGAAGGGGGATTTTGGGCTAAAAACATTTTTCAGAGTATTAGATTACAGGTAGAAACTCTGCGTTAACGTCTTGCCGCATTTCACTCACTAACTCCGCAGAGTCATGGATTTACCCCTTGTGTGCGTGTGTATTCATCTAGTTGTATTCATCTAGTTGTATTTTACAGGGCCTGAGCAACGCTCGTATGGCCCCGTTTCCATATCAACATTTTTATCATGCATCCTTAGTGCTTAGTGTTGGCCGAAGCCACCACCCCGGGAGGCGGGTCACAAACCCCGGCTAACACCCGGTACTCATTTACTGGTGGGTGGACAGGGGCTCGGGTTTTAAGGAAACAGCCCATCTGTTTCCGCTCCGCCCGGGGATCGAACCCGGGACTGTGAACCCGGGTTGTGAACCGAGCGTGCTTCCCCTACACTACGGAGTACCCCTCGCACGCACGAGCGTGTGAGTGTGTGTGTGTGTGTGTGTTGTGTGTGTGTGTGTGTGTGTGCAAGCATGCGTGTGTGTGCGTGCGTGCGTGTTTGTGTGTGTGCGTGTGTCCGTGTGTGTGCGTGTGTGAGTGTGTGTGTGTGTGTGTGTGTGTGTGTGTGTGTGCATGCATGCATGTATGTGTGTGCGTACGTGCGTGCGTGTGTGTGTATGCGTATGTGTGTGCATGCATTTTTGCATGTGTGTGCGTGCGTGCTGTGTGTGCGTGCGTGCGTGTGTGTGTGTGAGTATGTGTGTGTGTGTAGTGTGTGTGGCGTGCGTGCGTGCGTGCGTGCGTGCGTGCGTGCGTGCGTGCGTGCGTGCGTGCGTGCGTGCGTGCGTGCGTGCGTGCGTGCGTGCGTGCGTGCGTGCGTGCGTGCGTGCGTGCGTGCGTGCGTGCGTGTGTGCGTGTGTGCGTGTGTGTGTGTGTGTGTGTGTGTGTGTGTGTGTGCTTGGGGTGGATATCCTAATATATTCCACGCATGGCCAACTCTACGTCAGCCTGTCAAGGATTGGCTGCGCTGATGCCGTCGAAGTCTTGGCGCCAAGTGGAATCATACGGAACGTGGTCTACCCCGAGGCACTTTGACCAGTGACCAACGACAGCAACAATACTATTGAAGTTTGCACTCACATTGTTGTCTAATATATACTACTACTACAAACATCAATACATGGGTCCGAAGGGCCCACAAACACTTGTGCCCTCTATATTTCTGCCCTTAACTATGCCAAATCTTTTCTTCAACTTACTAAAAACTACTTCATTAATAGAAAATGTCAAAATCTTTATGAATCAAACTCCTCTCGTGACTTCTGGCATCTAGACAAAAACATCTCTAATAGTGAATTTTACTTCTTCATTCTTCCCTCCTATGCTCAGAGCTGGGTACTAAATACATTGAATGTATTTAAAAACTAAATACTAAATTCATGGGAGAAATGTATTTAAATACTAAATACTAAATACATTTTACGAATGTATTTAAATATTATATACTAAATACATCAATTGTATTTAAATACATTTGTAAATACATTTTAAATACACAAAAATGTTAACATGTGCGAAAAAAATGAATTTTCTTAGGATTTAACATACGAACATAAGAAAATAAGGAAGCTACAAGAGGCCGTGAGGCCTACACGTGGTAGTTCCTGTTACCTAACACTACCTACATCCACCTTTCATCCCCATCCATGAACCTATCCAGCCCCTCTTTAAAGCTCCCTAATGACTCCGCACTAACTATCTGTCTACTGAGTCCATTCCAGTCATTCACCACCCTATTTGTGAACCAGTTTTTCCCTATTTCTTTTTTAAATCTACGCTTTTCCAGCTTGAATCCGTTACTTCTTGTTTTACCCTGGTTCATAGCCGTAAGAACTTTTCCTACCTCTGCTATATTAAATCCCTTTATCCACTTAAAAACTTCTATCAGATCGCCCATTACTCTGCGTCTCTCGAGTGAGTGTAATTTTAATAGCTCCAATCTTTTCTCATAACTAAAGTTACGCATCCCTTGAATCATTTTGGTCATCCTTCTCTGCACTGCGCATGATTCTAAGAAGGCTATATCCATCCTTTAATATGGAGACCAAAACTGAACTGCATATATATAGTCTAGGTGAGATCTGACTAGAGCCAGATAAAGCTTTAGAATAACTTCCGCACTTCTACTTTTAACACTTCTGGTAATGAATCCTAACACTCTATTAGCTCTATTTCTAGCCTCAATACATTGTTTCTATAGGTCGGAGGTCTGGGGTCACCCCTACTCCAAGATCTTTTTCACCTTCTGATCTTTTCAGCGATACATTGCGTATGGTGTATCTATTACCAGGGTTTTTTCTACCAACATTCATAGAAAAAACCCTTGTAATAGATACACCATACGCAATGTATCCTTAGATTTTGCAATGATTCGCAATTATTTCCTTAGATTTTGGGTTTCCTTAGAAATTTCCTTTTCAGGCCTAAATTTCCTTGAAATCAGGACATATCCTTGGCAGTGGAAACCCTGGTTCACTGTAACATCAGGGTTGCCAGATAGTTGGGCGGGTTTATGGCCAAATGAACTGATAAAAAATTATTTACATTTTTATATTAAATGTTCATAAAATATTCATAAAATTGGGCTCATAAAAGTATTTAAATACTGTATTTAAATACATGACAACCAATATATTTATAAATACATTTCTAAATACACAAATGTATTTAAATACGTATTTAACTACAATTTTATTTAAATACTGCCCAGCTCTGCCTATGCTTCACCCAGATGGCTCCACAGCTGTCTCATATATTTATAAAGATGAACTATTTGCTCAATTCTTTGCAAAAAAATCCACTCTGGTTGATGAATGGCTTTCTTCTCCACCCTCTGACTACATTATGCCTATTATCAAGGCTTGTATGCAGAGCGCAGAAGCGCGTCTACTTAAGCCCTTCTCGGAAGGGCTTGTAGGTGCCCAGAGAGCGAGAGGGGCGGGCGGAACGAATGGGCGAGGACAAGGGTAACCCCATGTCTTCGTGGGAGATGAATTTTTTTTTCTGCTTTTGTTTGCGCAGTATATGCATATGTATGAAATCATGCATAAGATGATGGGAAATTGCAAGAAATAAATAATACAGTTGGCATAAGAGGTTATTTTCTCCGAAAACTGTTCTCAGGTGCCGTGATTTGAAAAGGATAGATATTTTCATTTTGATATTTTGATATTTTATTAACCTCTATATACAATTATCACAAGATTCTTTAACAAAGAAATGGAATATATTGGTCGAATGAGTTAAGACTCTTATACGGACCTCAAGCCAGAATGAAATCTTATCACATTTGGAGAAGTTGTAGAACATCATCACTGTTATATGAATGCTATTTGTTATTGATAACATGCATTACCATATAGCTATGTACACACATACAATACTCACATACTTATATCATGCACTGTTCTCCTCATATATATTTACACATATCAAAATACGTGTGACCCTACTATATACTTAAACATCCATACATCTAATATACTATAGGAGTAGCCGTGTGTCTGTGTGTGTGTGTGTGTCTGTCTGTCTGTCTGTCTGTTATGGGTAGCCGAAACTGTAAATTCAATTTTGATTAGAGTAGGCTCAAAACTTCGCAAATAAATCGTAGGTGGTAAGCGGCTTGGTCCCATTTCGATTGAATAATTTTGAAAGGGGTTTTGGGCTAAAAACACATAGGAGTATTAGATTACAGGGAAAACTCTGCGGTAACGTCTTGCCGCATTCCACAAACTTAGTAGACTCATGGACTTACGTTAGTGTGCGTGTGTGATTGTGTATGTGTTGGAATCCCACGGAACACAAAGGTTTGGAATCACACGGAACACAAAGGGTTGGAATCACACGGAACACAAAGGGTTGGAATCACACGGAACACAAAGGGTTGGAATCACACGGAACACAAAGGGTTGGAATCATATGGAACACAAAGGGTTAGAATCACACGGAGCACAAAGGGTTGGAATCACACGGAACACAAAGGGTTGGAATCACACGGAACGTGGTCTACCCCGAGGCACTTTGACCAGTGACCAACGACATCAACAACACGATTGGAGTTTGCAATCACATGTTGTCTAATATACGTATCTACTACAAACATCAATACGTGGGTCCGAAGGGCCCACAAGCATTTGTCTAATATACTATAGGAGTAGCCGTGTCTCTGTCTGTCTGTCTGTCTGTTTTGGGTAGCCGAAACTGTCATTTCAATTTTGATGAGAGTAGGCTCAAAAAATCGCAAATAAATCGTAGGTGGTAAGCGGCTTGGTCCCATGTCGAGTGAATAATTTTGAAGGGGGATTTGGGCTAAACACACTTCAGGAGTATTAGATTACAAGAAAAACTCTGCGGTACGTCTTTCCGCATTCCACAAACTCAGTAGACTCATGGAAGTTTGTGTGAGTGTGTGTGTTGGAATCACACTGAACACAAAGAGTTGGAATCACACGGAACACAAAGGGTTGGAATCACACGGAACACAAAAGGTTGGAATCGCACGGAACACAAAGGGTTGGAATCACACGGAACACAAAGGGTTGGAATCACACGGAACACAAAAGGTTGGAATCACACGGAACACAAAGGGATGGAATCACACGGAACGTGGTCTACCCCGAGGAACTTTGACCAGTGACCAACGACAGCAACAACACGATTGGAGTTTGCAATCACATGTTGTCTAATATATACTACTACTACAAACATCAATACATGGGTCCGAAGGGCCCACAAGCACTTGTAAATCCCTATATAATAAATCTACATGAATGTAGATACAAGGGTCAATGCACTCAGGCACATAGTCATGCTTCCCCAAATACCTACTATCCTAAATTTGCCTGATTACACACACATATATGATATGAACTTATAAATATCTATGCACATATACACATATACACATGCACACACATATACATATGCATACTAATACACATACTCATACATGCATATATATATATATATATATATATATATATATATATATATATATATATATTATATATATATATATATATTATCATATATATATATTATATTATTATTTTTTTTTTTTACACATTTGTGCTTAGCGCCTGTAGGCAGTGGTGATCCAGGGCTTGGATGGTAGTCTCTGGAGGTTCACTTGAGGGGTGTGATGGTTGGTCCTCGCCCGTAGTGGCGCAGGCAGGATTTTTATAGTGACGCCTGCTCATGCCGCCCCCCTGTGTCCTCCGATGCACTCGCAATCGAAGGTAGAGTTGATGGGCAGGGCATACGGGTGTTCTTAGTCCACTCGACGGTGCAGAAAGGTTTTGGTTTTCTTCGGGGATCGAACTCGGGTCACCGAGAACGCCAGTCGGAGACGCTAACCACTCCGCTACCGCCTCCCCAGATATATAAATATATATATATATATAATATATATATATATATATATATATATATATATATATATATATATATAAATTATATATATATATATATATATATATATATATATATATATATATATATATATATATATATATATATAATAAAATTATACTATATATATATATATATATAATATATATATATAAATTATATATATATATATATACATACATATACATATACACACATACACACATATACATACACATATATACACATACATAAATTAAATGAGGAGGCGGTAGCAGAGTGATTAGCATCACCGAGTGGCGTTCCCGAAGATCCGAGAGAGACACATAAATCCACTTATTTAATCAGTGGCCCAATACGCAGTTAACTCTACCTTCGATTGCGAGTGCATCGGAGGACACAGGGGGGCGGCATGAGCCTCTAATCACAGGTGTCACTATAAAAATCCTGCCTGCGTCACCACGGGCGAGGGCCAGCCATCACAGCCCTCAGGTGAGTCTCCAGGGCCTGCCATCCGAGCCCTGGAGGTCATTGGCTACAGGCGCTATAGGCATGAATGTAAAATATATATATATATATATATATATATATATATATATATATATATATATATATATGAATTATAACTATTGATAGTTTGTAATTAGTTTTTCTTTTACCTTTAATTTGAAACCTGCTAGAGGTAGGGGGTTCACCGAAAAGGCAGGCACCGTTTGGGGATCGAACCCGAGACCTTCCACTTGCCGGGCGGACGTGCTACCGTTACACTACGGTCGCCTCCCGGTGACAGCCCACACATCTCCCCACTAAGGTCCCGGGGCCCCCAGGGCCAGTCCGGGGAATGTGTATCGCTCTGGATCCTACTCACTGCGCCATGTTAGAGGTAGGGGGTTCACCGAAAAGGCAGGCACCGCTCGGGGATCGAACCCGAGACCTTCCACTTGCCGGGCGGACGTGCTACCGTTACACTACGGTCGCCTCCTGGTGACAACCCACACAAAACCTATTCGAATAGTACAATTTCTTATGCATTCGATAAGTTGATTCCATTGCCGAACACCCCTATTTAAAAGAACACTTTTTTGAGCATGTGAGGTTCTGCAGTAAGGAATTCGGAGATTGTCTGGTCTTCTGGTAGCAAAATTGTGATATCTGAAATCCACAATCGATGAAAAATGTATCCAAAGCGTTGTAAACAAATAAACATGTTTGTAGCTCGATTATGTCAGGTAGTTTTAATAACTTGTGCTCTCGCAACAGGGGGGGTTGTATCATGGAGGTAGTATGGGTGGAGGCGCCCTCAGTCGCGCGGGTTGAAGTCGGTGAACTGTCAGTCAGCCATCTTGCTGTGGGCTAAGGCAGCCCATATAACTCTACTGCCTTCCTTCCCTCCTTCTCCTTCTCCTTCTCTCCTTCCTCCTCCTTCCTTCTCTCTTCCCTCCCATACCCTCCTTCCCCCATCCTCCTTCCCCTTCTTCCTTCCTCCTTGTTCCCTCCCTCCCTCCCTCCCTTACTTCCCTCCTTCCCTCCCTCCCTCCTTCCCTCCTTCCCTCCCTTCCTTCCCTCCTTCTCTCCTTCCCTCCTTCTCTCCTTCCCTCCCTCCCTCCCTTACTTCCCTCCTGCCCGATTTTTGTCCACGTGAACACTTTAATAATTAATGGGAGGGACATGCTGACGTCACCTAGAATAGAGGGACAGTGATGAAGTGCACTTTTTTAAGGGTTGAGTTTTTATGTGGAGAGAAATAGACGAGCAGCGCTTCCCTACGCCAACAGTACTATACGTTCACTTCCACGGCAGGAGTGTCGTTCCTTGTGTGTTCTGCTATGGTGAATAGCTGTGTTGCATTTGGGTGCAATGAAAGAGCGAACAAAACATCTTACCCATCCATTACATTTCACCAGTAAGTTATTCATAAGTTGTTTTATAAAATTATGTTTCAAACAAACGTGCATGTATTTGATAGACAAAGACAGTGACCTTGTTAGAAAAGTGTGATAACTACTGCACCACTGGGTTGGCAGTTGTGTTACTGATAGTAATAATAGTGGCGGTAGCTTTATTAATAGTATATAAGTGTTAGCAATTGTGTCGTAGGGTTTATATTAATAATTGCGGGAAGCTGAGAGCCAAAATGTACACTTCCCTCCTTCCTTTTTCCTTTCCCCTACTGATTGATCTAAGTGCTAGGAACATCCTTACAGGCTACCAAAGGACTCGTGCAGAAGACAGGTTAAATGGGTTTTAGCTTTACGAAGAGACGACTACACACCCAGCAAGCAGGCACGTCTCTGCTCCAAGCACTTCGCTCCAAAGGACTTTGAGAGGACGTCTTTGTGTTGCGTGAGGTTACGAGATGGTGCTGTTCCAAGTATATTTGAGGCTTTCCCTGCTCACCTACAGAAGAAGATCAATAAAAGGAAGGCTCCCGCACCCCGCTCTGCTTGTGGTCCAGCTCCGCAAGAAGCTACAGTTTCTACTCCAGCTGCGCCAGAAAATCCTTCAGATATAAATTCAAGTGATTCACCAACTAAAGGCCTGCTGAAGAGGAAGCTTAAAGATGAAGAGATAAAACTCGTTAAGTCTAAAAGGAAAAGAAAACTTTTGCAACAGAAAACACGACGATTTAAGAAGAAAACTGCCGATCTGAGGTCTGTGATTAGTGGATTAAGAGAACAAAACCTAGTAAGTGAGAAAAGTATGTCCGTTTTAGAATAATGTGCTGGCGGAGTGAGTGACCTTGTGAAAAGACAGGTGGCTAAGAATAATGGTGAGCCATTGCCTGCTCATTATAGTCCTGCTGTGAGAAGTTTTGCTCTGACGTTGAACTTTTACTCTCCAAGTGCGTATAAGTTCGCAAGAAAAACCTTTGACACGTGCCTCCCCCACCCACGAACACTTAAAAATGGTACAGTACTGTACAGGTAAAACCAAGATTCACCAAGGCACGTTCAGTGTTCTCAAGCAGCAGATTCAGTTATCCCCATGCAGTAACGACAGTGTTTTTTCATTAATATTTGATGAAATGGCTATCCGGTAACATGTTGAGTGGGATGGCAATAAATATCATGGATTTATTGACATGGGTACTGAGCTTGATGAAGATTGCTTACCAGTGGCGAAAGAAGCACTCACTTTTATGGTAGTGTCCCGACAGTGACCCGGTCAGTAATCATCTAATTTTACTGATCAAGGTTGTAGCTGAGACATATCTGCAGGTGAAATATAAATACGCAGCCAGGCAGTTCACCGCCAGATATATCTATAATAGTATAAGCGCAAGTGTGTGTGTCTGTCTGTCCGCGATAGGTGCCGCCCCCAGTGGCGCAATCCCCTCATATGGCACAGTTTTGGAATCGGGTCGACCAGGGGAAGGTTTTAAGCCCAATTATGAGATGATCCGATAACTTCTTTTTTTTTTTTTTAGCAGCCTATTAGCGAGAATTGTGAAAAAAAGGGGGTTGCGAGAATTGAGGAAACCTTGATGTAGGGTGATGGGTAATGGGTGAGTGAATGGGTGGGGTGATGGGTAATGGGTGTGGGGTGATGGGTGAGTGAATGGGTGGGGGGTGATGGGTGATGGGTGAGGGAATAGATGGGGGTGATGGGTAATGGGTGAGTGAATGGGTGTGTGGTGATGGGAAATGGGTGAGTGAATGGGTGGGGGGTGATAGGTAATGGGTGAGTGAATGGGTGGGGGGTGATGGGTAATGGGTGAGTGAATGGGTTGGGGGTGATGTGAATGGGTTGGCGTTAATACATACATTTCTACATCCATGATTTCAGGAAAGCTAGAAGGGGCTATCTGGAGAGTCTGTGTTTGGTGGGCCAAAGGCCCACCAAACACAGTTGGTGGGCCGAAGGCCCACCAATAGCCCTCCGCAGGAGCTAGCCAAAAAGTCCGCCCGGAGGGCGGCTTTGCGGCTAGTATTCAATAAAGGGACCCAAAGTAGGACTAAGATGAATAAACTAGTATTATTTAGTGGTATGTAAGTCTATTCAATATATAAAATGTAGTTTTAAGGACATGATGTCATGTATAATATGTAATGATATAATATGTAATATGGACCCAATATGCAATAATATGCAATAATATGCAATAATATACAATAATATGCAATAATATGATATGTAATATATGGTTAGCAGTAACACAGAAGTATAATTTCACACACCATGTATCATTAACCCCTTCACTGCGGCTGGTACAAATACGGTCTCTCAGGTATTTAAGGGTTCACTGCGGCTGGTACATATATGGTTTCTGTATTTAAACTGCGCGCTCAATGATATTATGGGTAAATATTCGTTGTGATAGGCTTGTATGGCAACAGTGTCAAGTGTTGCGATATAATAGAACCTCTTTTTCTGCTTGAGTGAGTTAGTATGACTAATAAGGTCAAGCGGTACAGTACGACGTGTTGACGCTGCCGCGCCCTCTACTTCAATGGCGAGACTAAATAGTCAAGATATTCAATATATTCTTGACGGATATAAAACAGAAGTATGAATGAATGAATGCATGCATGAATGAAGCATTTACGTACCAAAATAAGCTGTATTATGTTGAGTAGTAAGTAGTTTCATTGTGCGCCTGGCAGCACGGTCACGGCCCTGTTGCTGCACTTTGACGTAACTCTTTACTAAGCTGGTAGCCTCCACCATGACGAAACATAGATTTTCTGGTATGGAATGAGCATCCTATTCATTTAGGCACTTTAAAATATGATCAGTAATTATTTTATATTTTAATTAAACCTGCCGCACAGGGGGGTAGGCCTATGAATTTGATATCCGCAGTGAAGGGGTTAAGTGCAAATAGTGTAAAAAGTGAAAAGAAAGAGTGGGTATCTCAGTCAGCCAGTGCGTGACATTGCCCACAACAGTGTGGCGGACGGGGGAGAAAAGTGGCTTCAACTGACAGCACAGGCCGCGCAGTTGAGGGCGCCTCTATTCATACATCCTCCAAGGGTTGTATGCTCAAAGCGACTATTGTAGGTCATAACTCATAGTAACTCTTTTGTGCAAGAAAGAGGATGTCTATGTAGGTTTTACATGCTCCCCCCCCATATTGCTGATCCATATAGTAGGTAACGATAAACTAATGCAAAATATAGAAGTTTCAAGGATTCTGCATTCATATGCTTCCTAAATTTGTAAATAATCTTAGTTAATTTATACTTTTAAATTTTTACACTATTTATATGAGATTTCCAGTTCAACTTATTATCAATTATTATTCCCAAGATTTTTGCTTCAGTTATTTGATCTAATACTGTATCATCCATTACGATATTAATGACATGTGGCAGTTTCTCTGTATGAATGTGAAATCATATAATGGGTTTTGCTCCTGTTCAAAGTTAACTTATTACTCTTTAATCTTTATCCACTTTGATATGTTTTTAAATTCTTCATTCATAGTGTCTTGTACATATGCTAGGTCTTTTCCTTGAAAAATAATATTGGCGTCATCAGCAAATAAAATAAACTTTAATTTCTCCCTACAGCGTATTATATCATTAATAAATATTAGAAATAAAATAGAACCCTAAATTGAACCTTGAGGTACACCACAGGTAACTAATTTCCTGAAAGATACTACATTATTATACGTATTATATTGTTGTCTTTAACTTAAATAGCTTTTGATCCATGCCTGCGCTGACCCAAAAACTCCGTAAACGGACGTTTTTGTAGCAAAATTAAGTGTGAGAGTGTATCAAAAGCCTTAGAGAGATCATAGAATACAGTTACATGAAACATTTTGTTGTCTAAAGGATTATGAATATTCATGCATACGTATGAGATAAGTCATGGATCGCTAGCTCTGTTGAGTATTTGGGTCGAAACCCATATTAACAGTCTGTTCGTAATGAGTGTCGAGTTAAATAGTCCATTAACCTAATGCAACATTTTTTTTCTAAAATCATACTGAATGTTGGTAAAATTGATATTGGTGTATAGTTTGTACATTGTGATTTAATACCTTTTTTTGTGGATTGGTAATACTTTTAATATATGAAGTTGCCTGGGAAAGGAGCCTATGTCGAAGATTTAATAATTATGTACCCAAGAAAGCTCGAAGCTTCATCAGAACATGATTTAATTACTCTAAAACATCATCATGTCCAGGGGATGTTACCTTCAGACTTTTGATGACTTCTTTTATTTCAGATAATGTCGTTGGTTGAAAATTAAAAGAATGTGGAATAGGCTCCGGAAGAAACTGTTCAAATGAGGCTGATGTCTGCTGTAAATTCTGAGCTAACCCGGTGGGAAGACTACAAAAATAATCATTAAAGCCCTCTGCTACTTAAAATAGATTATTCATAATCTTATTATTATAATCAAATGAGGTTACTGGTCTAGACCTATTTCTGCCAATTACGTTATTCATGGTTTGCCAAATTTTCTTCGAGTTCCCTGCACATTCTTTCAACTTTGACATATGATGATTATTTTTAGCGGCCCGAATAACGTGGAGGAGGCAAACAGCCCACAAGGCTCGTGGCTTGAAGTCAAGTTGATGTTTCTTGTCGTGAGCTGCTTGGTATGGGAAAGCAGCCTGCATGGGGACTCGCGCGTGGTGACCCCCAGCCCATGTTAATGTAGCCCTGTACTTCTTGAAACTATGTTCATATGTAATAGGCCTTTTGGCATATAACTTTCTATTCTGCAATCTATTTCTTTCTCTGATTTCTATATAACTATTTCTATCTGCAATCTATTTCTTTCTCTGATAGATATTTTTTATTGCTGGAGTTATATATCAATCAATCATTGGGGGCATACGCCGGTGGGCGCGTCGCCTCGCCCACCCTACGACGCCACTCCCGGGGGTCACCACGCGCGAGTCCCCATGCAGGCTCCCTTCCCATACCAAGCAGCTCTCGACAAAAAACATCAACTTGCCCCAGCCACGAGCCTTGTGGGCGTCCCCTTGGCCTCCTCCACGCCGAATTGTCTCTTACAGATACAACCCGATGGGAAGGATCGGTTTCAGGGTAGCGTGCCACATACCCATATAGCCGAAGTTGACGCAGACGGACTATGCAGGTAATAGGCCTCGATTCAGTATCACGGTGCAATCGCTGATTTGACACGTAATCATCTCAGCGATACCCCATGATTCTGCGAAGACACTTATTACCAAAAGCATTGATTCGTCTCTTCAAGTCACTATTTAATGTCCATGTCTCACAGCCATAGAGTAGGACAGGGATCACAAGCGACTTGAAGATCCGGATCTTTGTCCTCCTGCACAGGTACCGACAATGCCAAATACTCCCGCTGAGCGAGTCCATAACACCGTGGGCTATGCCAATCCGCCGTAAGACTTCTTGACGTGACCTGCCGTCATTATGGACTGCGCTACCAAGGTATGTAAAACTTTGCAAGATCTCAATGTCCTCGCCGCACGCATGAACAGACTGTGCTGCTTCATCTAGTAAGCCTCCAAACACCTGGACCTTGGTCTTAAGCCAGGAGATCTCAAGTTCCAAAGGCTTTGCCTCCTCGTGCAGCGCCTCGAGAGCCATCACAAGGACCTCCAGCGACTCAGCATTGCTGCATCATCGGCAAAAACACAAGATCAGTGATCTTGGTGTTGCCGACGGATGCTCCACAATCACTTTGATCTACAAACTTGTCCAATACCCAGTCCATACAAGTGTTGAAAAAAGATGGGGCAGTGACGCAATCTTGCCTCATTCCTGTATTAGCAAGAAAAAGCTGGATACACCTGCCCCACACTTCACAGCGCTCTCAGTCCCAGAATACAGACCAGTTATCAAACCAATAGTCCTTGCAGGAATCCCACGAAGTCGCAGAAGATCCCAGAGTGACTCACGATGCACTGAGTCAAACGCCTTCTTGAGATCAACATAGGCTGCAAGCCTCCACTGGCGAAACTTATGTCGGCGCTCCACCAGGACACGAAGCGTTAGGATACGGTCCGTTGTTGACTTACCAGACGGGAACCCAGACTGCTGAGGTCTCTGATGCTTCAGCAGATGACTGCGTATCCGTGTCAGCAATAGATGGGCAAGCACCTTGCCTGGCACGCTGAGCAGTGTAATGCCGCGGTAATTGTTGCAGTCCTGACGGTCCCCTTTCCCTTTCCAGATAGGGACGACCAGCCCCCTTTTCCAGTCAGGAGGAATGGTACCTGATTGCCACACGGCAATCAGGACAGCATGCAACCCGCGGATCATGGCCTCACTGCTTTGAGGAGCTCCGCACTGATATTGCAAATACCAGCTGCCCTTCCACCCCTCAACTTTGCTACAGCCTCTCTGACTTCATCAAGAGAGGGTGCGGTTTCGTCAAAGAGAAGATCGGCATCCACTGCCGATCAAGTGGTGTGAAGCTGCTCAGTTGGAGGGTCCACCGTGAAAAACTGCCCAAAGTACTCAGCCCAACGAGCCATCTGCCCATCCATATCCGACACGCGGCGCCCATCTGCTGCTCGAATAGCACTCGCCCGAGATGGAGACTTGGAACGGAGGTTCTTCAGGGCTCGGTAGGCGGGTCGGAGGTCATTAGCGTTCAAATGACCCTCGACATTCTCAGCGAGACTCCTGACATACCTCTCCTTCTCTCTCCCCAGGAGGGTTCTAGTCCGGCGTGACAGAACCCTGTGCTAGTCCTGGTTCCCAGCCAGCTTGGCAGCGCGGCTCTCCTCGATTTTCTCCAGCGTCTCCGTCGAGACAAAACCACGCCTTGACCTCGGGCGCCCCCAAATACACCCCTTGGCAGCTTGTTAGGTTTCACGTTTGAAGGTATACCACAGTTCTACAGGGTCCTCGAGGGCACCGAGCACATCAACCCGATTTGAGACTGCCACCGCATACTCATGAGCACATGTCAAGTCCTTCAGTTTCTCAAGATGAAACACAGTATGGTTACCTCTTGAGATTCTTCTGGACTTGACATGAAGCTTAAATGTAGCAACAACAAGTCTGTGATCTGTTCCAAAGAACTCAGCACTCCGGTAAACCCTGCAGTTCTGGAGGATCCTCCAACGAATACTAACGAGGACGTGGTCGATCTTCTTAGCTACCCCTCTGGCATTACTATACCATGTCCAGCGGTGCAGCTCTGGTCTATGATACCAAGAACCTGCAATTCTCAACCTTCTGGACATTGCAAAATTCAGAAGCAGAGAACTGTTGGTGTTCCTGGTACCGGAGCCATGGGGACTAATACATAACTCGTAGCCATCTCTCACAGTGCCAGTAGTAGCATTGAAGTCGCCCAAGACAATGAGTGTGTCCTGAGGAGGACACTGGTCTAATACAGAGTCGAGTTTGGCGTAGAACATCTCCTTCTCTTCAGTTTTACGCACCTCGGTAGGAGCGTACACTGCAACAAGAGACATGAAACCCAGAGTGTGTTTCATCCTCACCCGCTTTATACGCTCATCAACCGGAGTAACCTCAACAACTGACAACTGCAGTTTGCTGGAGATGCCTATAGCTACTCCCCGGTCACGGTGACCATTGCTCATGCCGGACCAGTAGTAGGTGTAACCCCCACTGCTAGTCTCGGCACTGCCAGGCCTCCTCGTCTCAAAGAGTCCCACTATATCCACCATCAGCCTACTGAGCTTGCTCGATAGGAGAGGTAGTCGACGATCGTCTGAGAGGATCAGAACGTTCCACGAGCCCACACGAAGAACCCTCCGGAGGTTTATCCCAGGAGTGATTCGACGGGCAGGCGCCTCTTCTGCACCGCCTCGGCCACCCCCATAAGAAATAGTTGGGCTAGGGGACCCTACCACTCGATTTGGAATGCTGGATTCCCGAGGGCTTTGCCCCGCAGTCGTCATAGGCAGACCCCACCCCTGCGTCGGCATTGGAGGGGTCTGCATAGTCGGGCCCCCCGGCAAAACCGGGTCGGGGACGCGGTTACCACGCCCCCGGCCTCTACCTCTTAGAATGTTAGTGGCTAGGTTAGGTTTTTACATGGAGGGTTCGCAAACCTCTTCCCAACCAATCTATGTCATGGATTGGCCTTACTGCTCACCGTGGCCAGGGACGCAGAAGCCCCTGTAGGGATTAACCCCAGGCTGTACACTATTTCACCCATAGCTGGGGCTGGATGGCCATTGACTCAATAGTGAGTTCATCTGCCCTTAAAGATGGTCTTATTTTTACTCCATCTGGGCGTCCAGCATACCCTCCTCACTGGCAGAACCAGTGGGGTAGCCGGTTCAATCGCCGACGATCCGACCATGCGGCTGGTTGTACTGGGTTACATGTTACCAGTAGCAGGGGACTACCCTGACCAGACCCTAGTATATGGCTTAACTATATGTTTTTCTTTAATCGTGTATTGCTTAACATAAATATTTATAATAATCATTAATTGTTCCATATACCCATCATAATCGTCATCTTTCTAACATACTATAGGAGTAGCCGTGTGTCTCTCTGTCTGTCTGTCTGTCTGTCTGTCTGTCTGTCTGTCTGTCTGTCTGTCTGTTTTGGGTAGCCGAAACTGTAAATTCAATTTTGATGAGAGTAGGCTCAACAAATCGCAAATAAATCGTAGGTGGTGGCTTGGTCCCATGTACATTGAATAATTTTGAAGGTTTTTTTTGGGCTTAAAATACTTTTAGGAGTATTATATTACATGAAATAACTTAGCGGTAACACCTTGCCGCTTTTCAGTAGACTCATGGACATACCGTTTGTGTGCGTGTGTGAGTGTGTATATGTGTGTGTGTTGTGTGTGTGTGTGTGTGCGTGTGTGTGTGTGTGTGTGTGTGTGTGTGTGTGTGTGTGTGTGTGTGTGTGTGTGTGTGTGTGTGTGTGTGTGTGTGTGTGTGTGTGTGTGTGTGTGTATGTGTGTGCGTGCGTGCGTGCGTGCGTGCGTGTGTGTATGCACGTGTGTGTGTTCGTTTGTGTGCGTGTGTGAGTGTGTGTGTGTGTGTGTGTGTGTGTGTGTGTGTGTGTGTGTGTGTGTGTGTGTGTGTGTTGTGTGTGTGTGTGTCAGAGGTGGGCACTTCTGCAAACATTTCCGCAAACCACAACTTCCGCAAATTGCGGAAGTCAGAATTCGTTTCCGCATGTGTGGAAGAGTAATTTTTTTGGGGATTTGCGTTTGGGGAAGCACTTCCGAAAACGCAAATATGTCCGCAAACTCTCAATTTTGAACACAATTCCTGCGCGGCAACGCACACCGTCCAGAGAACGCTGCTTGCCCTCCAGTGACTCTCCCTTTTTGATCAAATGGATTTTTTGATGGCCACAGCAATCCTGTACTCTGGGACTGAGAGTGCTGTGAAGTGTGGGGGAAGGAGGTGTATCCAGCTTCTTTCCTGTTAATGAAGGTGAATGAGGAATGTGACTGAGGCAAGGGTTCCCCTTGCCCCATCACTTTTCAACATTAGTATGGACTGGGTATTGGGCAAATTTGCAGATCAAAGTGATTGTGGAGCATCCCTCGGCAACACCAAGATCACTGATCTTGTTTTTGCCGATGATGCAGTATTCTTTGCTGAGTCGCTGGAGGTCCTGGTGATGGCTCTTGAGGCGCTGCACGAGGACGCAAAGCCTTTGGAACTTGAGGTCTCCTGGCTCAAGACCGAGGTCCAGGTGTTTGGAGGCTTACTAGATGAAACAGTACAGTCTGTTCATGCATGCGGCGAGGACATTAAGCTCTTGGAAAGTCTTATATACCTTGGTAGCGCAGTTCATAATGACGGCGGGTCACGTCAAGAAGTCTTACGGCAGAGTGGCATAGCCCACGGTGTTATGGACTCGCTCAGCAGGAGTATTTGGCGTTGTCGGTACCTGTGCAGGACAAAGATATGGATTTGCAAGTCGCTTGTGATCCCTGTCTTACTCTATGGTTGTGAGACATAGATACTAAATAGCAACTTGAAGAGGCGAATCGATGCCTTTGGTAATAAGTGTCTTCGCAGAATCATGGGGTATCGCTGGGATGATTACGTGTTAAATCAGCGATTGCACCGTGAGACTGAATCGAGGCCTATTACATGCATAGTTCGTAGGCGCCAACTTCGGCTATATATATACTGTATATGGGTATGTGGTACGCTACCCTGAAAACAATCCTTCCCATCGGGTTGTATCTCTTTGAGACAATCCGGCGTGGAGGAGGCCAAGAGCGCGCCCACAAGGCTCGTGGCTGGGGCAAGTTGATTTTTCCTGTCGAAAGTTGTTTGGTATGGGAAGGGAGCCTGCATGGGGACTCGCGCGTGGTGACCCCCGGGAGTGTCGTCGTAGGGTGGGCGAGGCAACGCGCCCTCCGGCGTATGCCCCCAATGATTGATCGACAGCAATCCACCCCCTTCTTCAAGCTGCCTGTGGTCCGCCTTCTTAACACTGAGAAGGTAGATGCCGTGAAATCAAGATTGCTGTTCGAGGTCACGGAGTAGGCTGTCTTGAATACCTCAGAAGGTAGCAGCCCAGGGGCCACATTCAGATACGCTAACGTCCATGTTTAACAACCTAGAGACTGCCATCAGCTGTTTTGGTATTCTGCGTGGAGATTGATGACGTACTTAAAGACGTTAAGCTGTCAAAACACGGCGACTGCCTATAGGGTGGTGTAGAGGAC